>CATKUP010000587.1:0-118000 GCA_949786385.1 Onychomys leucogaster
GTTTCCTGCACATTCGGAACATATCTAGTTTAACTCTGTTTCTGAAACTGAAACAAACCACAGGTCCTCTAACACCCAATGCTTGTCAGGTAAGATCCGAAAAGTGTGAGCTTCGTGAATGATGTAGTTCATTTGAGCTGTAAAGTAACTACCCTTACCTGAATCGAGGTCTTGCTTGAGGGAAGACTCAGAGCCTGGGATTTAACACCATTTCTGAAGTAAAACACACAGCAGAGTTCTCATGCATTGATCACACTCTGCTTTAGAGCAAGAAGCACGCTCTTGCTTTCTAGAGGCTCTAAGAAAACATGAAATGTGATTTGTTGAGAACAAAAGAATGATGTTGCCTACACATACGGACCATATGTAGTCCATATCTGCTTCTGAAACTGATACAAAGCACTGGTCCTCTAACATCCAATGCTTGTCAGTTAAGATGAGAAACGTGTGAGTTTCATGAACGATGTAGTTCGTTTGAGCTAGAAAGAAACTGCCGTTACCTGAATGGAAGTCTTGCTTGTAGGAAGACTCAGAGCCTGGGATTTAACTCCATTTCTGAAGTGAAACACACAGCAGAGTTCTCATCCATTGATCACACTCTGCTTTAGAGCAAGTAGCATGCTCTTGCTTTCTAGGGCTCTAAGACAGCATGAAACATGAGTGTGCTAATAACAAAAGAACGATGTTGCCTACACATACGGACCATATGTAGTCCAAATCTGCTTCTGAAACTGATACAAAGCACTGGTCCTCTAACATCCAATGCTTCTCAGGTAAGATCCGAAACGTGTGAGCTTCGTGAACAATGTAGTTCGTTTGAGCTGTAAAGTAACTGCCCTCACCTGAAATGAAGTCTTGATTGTAGGAATACTCAGAGCCTGGGATTAAACTCCATTTCTGAAGTGAAACACAGCAGAGTTCTCATCCATTGATCACACTCTGCTTTAGAGCAAGAAGCTCGCTCCTGATTTCTAGAGTCTCTAATACAGGAGGAAATCTGAGTGTGCCCAGAACAAAAGAACGGTGTTTCCTAAACATACAGACCATATCTAGTCCAACTCTGCTTCTGGAACTGATACAAAGCACTGGTCCTCTAACATCCAATGCTTGTTAGTTAAGATGAGAAACGTGTGAGCTTCATGAATGATGTAGTTCGTTTGAGCTTAAAAGTGACTGCCCTTACCGGAAACGAAGTCTTGCTTGTAATAAGACACAGAGCCTGGGATATAACTCCATTTCTGAAGGGAAACACACAGCATAGTTCTCATCCATGGATCACACTCTGCTTTAGAGCAAGAAGCATGCTCTTGCTTTCTAGAGTCTCTAATACAGCAGGAAACCTGAGTGTGCTGAGAACAAAAGAATGGTGTTTCCTACACATACAGACCATATCTAGTCCAACTCTGCTTCTGAGCTGATACAAAGCACTGGTCCTCTAACATCCAAATCTTGTCAGTTAAGATAGAAACGTGTGAGCTTCAGGAACGATGTAGTTCTTTTGAGCTGAAAAGTGACTCCCCTTACCTGAAACCAAGTCTTGCTTGTAGTAAGACACAGACCCTGGGATTTAACTCCATTTCTGAGGGGAAACACACAGCATAGTTCTCATCCATGGATCACACTCTGCTTTAGAGCAAGAAGCATGCTCTTGCTTTCTAGAGTCTCTAAGACAGCAGGAAACCTGAGTGTGCTCATAACAAAAGAACGGTGTTTCCTACACATACGGAACATATCTAGTTTAACTCTGCTTCTGAAAATGAATCAAAGCACTGGTCCTCTAACATCCAATGCTTGTCTGTTAAGATCCGAAACGTGTGAGCTTCGTGAACAATGTAGTTCGTTTGAGCTGTAAAGTAACTGCCCTTACCTGAAACGAAATCTTGCTTGTAGGAAGACTCAGAGCCTGGGATATAACTCCATTTCTGAAGTGAAACACACAGCAGAGTTCTCATCCATTGATCACACTCTGCTTTAGAGCAAGAAGCACGCTCTTGCTTCCTAGAGGCTCTAAGACAGCATGAAACGTGAGTGTGCTAAGAACAAAAGAACGATGTTGCCTACACATACGGACCATATGTAGTGCAAATCTGCTTCTGAAACTGATACAAAGCACTGTTCCTCTAACATCCAATGCTTGTCAGTTAAGATAGAAACGTGTGAGCTTCATGAACGATGTAGTTCCTTTGAGCTATAAAGAAACTGCCCTTACATGAAAGGAAGTCTTGCTTGTAGGAAGACTCAGAGCCTGGGATTTAACTCCATTTCTGAAGAGAAACACACAGCAGAGTTCTCATCCATTGATCACACTCTGCTTTAGAGCAAGAAGCTCCCTCTTGCTTTCTAGAGTCTCTAATACAGGAGGAAATCTGAGTGTGACCAGAACAAAAGAACGGTGTTTCCTACAATTACGGACCATATGTAGTCAAAATCTGCTTCTGAAACTGATACAAAGCACTGGTCCTCTAACATCCAAAGCTTGTCAGTCAGGATGAGAAACGTGTGAGCTTCGTGAACAATGTAGTTCGTTTGAGCTGAAAAGTGACTGCCCTTTCCTAAAATGAATTCTTGCTTGTAGGAAGACTCAGAAGCTGGGATTTAACTCCATTTCTGAAGGGAAACACACAGCAGAGTATTCATCCATTGATCACACTCTGCTTTAGAGCAAGAAGATCGCTCCTGCTTTCTAGAGTCTCTAATACAGTAGGAAATCTTAGTGTGACCTGAACAAAAGATCGGTGTTACCTACACATACGGACCATATCTAGTCCAACTCTGCTTCTGGAACTGATACAAAGCAGGGTCCTCTAACATCCAATGCTTGTTAGTTAAGACAAGAAAGGTGTGAGCTTCGTGAATGATGTAGTTCATTTGAGCTGAAAAGTGACTCCCCTTACCTGAAACCAAGTCTTGCTTATAGTAAGACACAGAGCCTGCGATTTAACTCCATTTCTGAAGGGAAACACACAGCATAGTTCTCATCCATGGATCACACTCTGCTTTAGAGCGAGAAGCACACTCTTGCTTTCTAGAGTCTCTAATACAGCAGGAAACCTGAGTGTGCTCAGAACAAAAGAACGGAGTTTCCTACACATACGGACCATATCTAGTCCAACTCTGCTTCTGGAACTGATAAAAGCACTGGTTGTCTATTATCCAATGCTTGTCAGTTAAGATTAGAAACGTGTGAGCTTCGTGAATGATGTAGTTCGTTTGAGCTGAAAAGTGAATGCCCTTACCTGAAACCAAGTCTTGCCTGTAGTAAGACACAGAGCCTGCAATTTAACTCCGTTTCTGAAGGGAAACACACAGCATAGTTCTCATCCATGGATCACACTCTGATTTAGAGCAAGAAGCATGCTCTTGCTTTCTAGAGTCTCTAATACAGCAAGAAACCTGAGTGTGCTGAGAACAAAAGAACGGTGTTTCCTACACATTCGGAACATATCTAGTTTAACTCTGCTTCTGAAACTGAAACAAACCACAGGTCCTCTAACATCCAATGCTTGTCAGTTAAGATGAGAAACGTGTGAGCTTCGTGAATGATAAAGTTCGTTTGTGCAGAAAAGTGACTGCCCTTACCTGAAATGAAGTCTTGCATGTAGGAAGATTCAGAGCCTGGGATTAAACTCCATTTCTGAGGTGAAACACACAGCAGTGTTCTCATCCATTGATCACACTCAGCTTTAGAGCAAGAAGCACGCTCTTGCTTTCTAGAGTCTCTAAGACAGCAGGAAACGTGAGTGTGCTGAGAACAAAAGGACGGTGTTTCCTACACATAGGGACCACATCTAGTCCAACTCTGCTTCTGAAGCTGATACAAAGCACTGTTCCTCTAACATCCAATGCTTGTCAGGTAAGATCTGAAACTTGTGAGCTTCGTGAACGATGTATTTTGTTTGAGCTGTAAAGTAACTGCCGTTACCTGAAACGAAATCTTGCTTGTAGGAAGACTCAGAGCCTGAGATTTAACTCCATTTCTGAAGTGAAACACAGCAGAGTTCTCATCCATTGATCACACTCTGCTTTAGAGCAAGAAGCTCGCTCCTGATTTCTAGAGTCACTAATACAGGAGGAAATCTGAGTGTGCCCAGAACAAAAGAACTGTGTTTCCTAAACATACAGACCATATCTAGTCCAACTCTGCTTCTGGAACTGATACAAAGCACTGGTCCTCTAACATCCAATGCTTGTTAGTTAAGATCCGAAACGTGTGAGCTTCGTGAACAATGTAGTTCGTTTGAGCTGTAAAGTAACTGCCCTTACCTGAAACGAAATCTTGCTTGTAGGAAGACTCAGAGTCTGGGATATAACTCCATTTCTGAAGTGAAACACACAGCAGAGTTCTCATCCATTGATCACACTCTGCTTTAGAGCAAGAAGCACGCTCTTGCTTCCTAGAGGCTCTAAGACAGCATGAAACGTGAGTGTGCTAAGAACAAAAGAACGATGTTGCCTACACATACGGACCATATGTAGTGCAAATCTGCTTCTGAAACTGATACAAAGCACTGGTCCTCTAACATCCAATGCTTGTCAGTTAAGATAGAAACGTGTGAGCTTCATGAACGATGTAGTTCCTTTGAGCTATAAAGAAACTGCCCTTACATGAAAGGAAGTCTTGCTTGTAGGAAGACTCAGAGCCTGGGATTTAACTCCATTTCTGAAGAGAAACACACAGCAGAGTTCTCATCCATTGATCACACTCTGCTTTAGAGCAAGAAGCTCGCTCTTGCTTTCTAGAGTCTCTAATACAGGAGGAAATCTGAGTGTGACCAGAACAAAAGAACGGTGTTTCCTACAATTACGGACCATATGTAGTCAAAATCTGCTTCTGAAACTGATACAAAGCACTGGTCCTCTAACATCCAAAGCTTGTCAGTCAGGATGAGAAACGTGTGAGCTTCGTGAACAATGTAGTTCGTTTGAGCTGAAAAGTGACTGCCCTTTCCTAAAATGAATTCTTGCTTGTAGGAAGACTCAGAACCTGGGATTTAACTCCATTTCTGAAGGGAAACACACAGCATAGTTCTCATCCATGGATCACACTCTGCTTTAGAGCTAGAAGCACGCTCTTGCTTTCTAGAGTCTTTAATACAGCAGGAAACATGAGTGTGCTCAGACCAAAAGAACGGTGTTTCCTAAACATACGGACAATATCTAGTTCAACTCTGCTTCTGAAACTGAAACAAATCACAGGTCCTCTAACATCCAATTCTTGTCAGGTAAGATCCGAATCGTGTGAGCTTTGTGAACGATGTAGGCCGTTTGACCTGTAAAGTAACTTCACTTAATTGAAACGAAGTCTTGCTTGTAGGAAGACTCAGAGACTGTGATTTAATTCCATTTCTGAAGTGAAAAACACAGCAGAGTTCTCATCCATGGATCACACTGTGCTTTAGAGCAAGAAGCATGCTCTTGCTTTCTAGAGTCTTTAAGACAGCAGGAAACGTGAGTGTGCTGAGAACAAAAGAACGGTGTTTCCTACACATACGGACCATATCTAGTCCAACTCTGCTTCTGAAACTGATACATAGCACTGGGCCTCTAACATCCAATGCTTGTCAGTTAAGATGAGAATCGTGTGAGCTTCATGAACGATGTAGTTGGTTTGAGCAGAAAAGTGACTGACCTTACTTGAAACGAAGTCTTGCTTGTAGGAAGACTCAGAGCCTGGGATTTAACTCCATTTCTGAAGTGAAACACACAGCATAGTTCTCATCCATGTGTCACACTCTGCTTTAGAGTGAGAATCATGCTCTTGCTTTCTAGAGTCTCTAAGACAGCAGGAAACCTGAGTGTGCTGAGAACAAAAGAATGGTGTTTCCTACACATACAGACCATATCTAGTCCAACTCTGCTTCTGAGCTGATACAAAGCACTGGTCCTCTAACATCCAAATCTTGTCAGTTAAGATAGAAACGTGTGAGCTTCAGGAACGATGTAGTTCTTTTGAGCTGAAAAGTGACTCCCCTTACCTGAAACCAAGTCTTGCTTGTAGTAAGACACAGACCCTGGGATATAACTCCATTTCTGAAGTGAAACACACAGCAGAGTTCTCATCCATTGATCACACTCTGCTTTAGAGCAAGAAGCATGCTCTTGCTTCCTAGAGGCTCTAGGACAGCATGAAACGTGAGTGTGCTAAGAACAAAAGAACGATGTTGCCTACACATACGGACCATATGTAGTGCAAATCTGCTTCTGAAACTGATACAAAGCACTGGTCCTCTAACATCCAATGCTTGTCAGTTAAGATAGAAACGTGTGAGCTTCATGAACGATGTAGTTCCTTTGAGCTATAAAGAAACTGCCCTAACATGAAAGGAAGTCTTGCTTGTAGGAAGACTCAGAGCATGGGATTTAACTCCATTTCTGAAGTGAAACACACAGCAGAGTTCTCATCCATTGATCACACTCTGCTTTAGAGCAAGAAGCTCGCTCTTGGTTTCTAGAGTCTCTAATACAGGAGGAAATCTGAGTGTGACCAGAACAAAAGAACGGTGTTTCCTACACATACGGACCATATCTAGTCCAACTCTGCTTCTGGAACTGATACAAAGCAATGGTTCTCTATTATCCAATGCTTGTCAGTTAAGATTAGAAACGTGTGAGCTTCGTGAATGATGTAGTTTGTTTGAGCTGAAAAGTGACTGCCCTTATCTGAAACCAAGTCTTGCCTGTAGTAAGACACAGAGCCGGCAATTTAACTCCATTTCTGAAGGGAAAAACACAGCATAGTTCTCATCCATGGATCACACTCTGCTTTAGAGCAAGAAGCATGCTCTTGCCTTCTAGAGTCTCTAATACAGAAAGAAACCTGAGTGTGCTGAGAACAAAAGAACGGTGTTTCCTACACATACGGAACATATCTAGTTTAACTCTGCTTCTGAAACTGAAACAAACCACAGGTCCTCTAACATCCAATGCTTGTCAGTTAAGATGAGAATCGTGTGAGCTTCGTGAACGATGTAGTTCGTTTGAGCAGAAAAGTGACTGCCCTTACCTGAAATGAAGTCTTGCATGTAGGAAGACTCAGAGCCTGGGATTTAACTCCATTTCTGAAGTGAAACACACAGCAGTGTTCTCATCCATTGATCACACTCTGCATTTGAACAAGAAGCACGCTCTTGCTCTCTAGAGTCTCTAAGACAGCAGGAAACGTGAGTGTGCTGAGAACAAAAGGACGGTGTTTCCTACATATACGGACCATATCTAGTCCAACTCTGTTTCTGAAGCTGATACAAAGCACTGGTCCTCTAACATCCAATGCTTTTCAGGTAAGATCTGAAACGTGTGAGCTTAGTGAACGATGTAGTTTCTTTGAGCTGTAAAGTAACTGCCGTTACCTGAAACGAAATCTTGCTTGTAGGAAGACTCAGAGCCTGGGATTTAACTCCATTTCTGAAGTGAAACACACAGCAGAGTTCTCATCCATGGATCACACTCTGCTTTAGAGCGAGAAGCACACTTTTGCTTTCTAGATTCTCTAATACAGCAGGAAACCTGAGTGTGCTCAGAACAAAAGAACGGTGTTTCCTACACATACGGACCATATCTAGTCCAACTCTGCTTCTGGAACTGATACAAAGCACTGGTTCTCTATTATCCAATGCTCGTCAGTTAAGATTAGAAACGTGTGAGCTTCGTGAATGATGTAGTTCGTTTGAGCTGAAAAGTGACTGCCCTTACCTGAAACCATGTCTTGCCTGTAGTAAGACACAGAGCCTGCAATTTAACTCCATTTCTGAGGGAAACACACAGCATAGTTCTCATCCATGGATCACAATCTGATATAGAGCAAGAAGCATGCTCTTGCTTTCTAGAGTCTCTAATACAAAAAGAAACCTGAGTGTGCTGAGAACAAAAGAACGGTGTTTCCTACACATTTGGAACATATCTAGTTTAACTCTGCTTCTGAAACTGAAACAAACCACAGGTCCTCTAACATCCAATGCTTGTCAGTTAAGATGAGAAACGTGTGAGCTTCGTGAATGATGTAGTTCGTTTGAGCAGAAAAGTGACTGCCCTTACCTGAAATGAAGTCTTGCATGTAGGAAGATTCAGAGCCTGGGATTTAACTCCATTTCTGAAGTGAAACACACAGCAGTGTTCTCATCCATTGATCACACTCAGCTTTTGAACAAGAAGCACGCTCTTGCTTTCTAGAGTCTCTAAGACAGCAGGAAACGTGAGTGTGCCGAGAACAAAAGGACGGTGTTTCCTACACATACGGACCATATCTAGTCCAACTCTGCTTCTGAAGCTGATACAAAGCACTGGTCCTCTAACATCCAATGCTTGTCAGGTAAGATCTGAAACTTGTGAGCTTCGTGAACGATGTAGTTTTTTTGAGCTGTAAAGTAACTGCCGTTACCTGAAACGAAATCTTGCTTGTAGGAAGACTCAGAGCCTGGGATTTTACTCCATTTCTGAAGTGAAACACAAAGCAGAGTTCTCATCCATGGATCACACTCTGCTTTAGAGCGAGAAGCACACCCTTGCTTTCTAGAGTCTCTAATACAGCAGGAAACCTGAGTGTGCTCAGAATAAAAGAACGGTGTTTCCTACACATTCGGAACATATCTAGTTTAACTCTGCTTCTGAAACTGAAACAAACCACAGGTCCTCTAACACCCAATGCTTGTCAGGTAAGATCCGAAAAGTGTGAGTTCGTGAATGATGTAGTTCGTTTGAGCTGTAAAGTTACTACCCTTACCTGAATCGAAGTCTTGCTTGTAGGAAGACTCAGAGCCTGGGATTTAACACCATTTCTGAAGTAAAACACACAGCAGAGTTCTCATGCATTGATCACACTCTGCTTTAGAGCAAGAAGCACGCTCTTGCTTTCTAGAGGCTCTAAGAAAACATGAAACGTGATTTGTTGAGAACAAAAGAATGATGTTGCCTACACATACGGACCATATGTAGTCCATATCTGCTTCTGAAACTGATACAAAGCACTGGTCCTCTAACATCCAATGCTTGTCAGTTAAGATGAGAAACGTGTGAGTTTCATGAACGATGTAGTTCGTTTGAGCTAGAAAGAAAATGCCGTTACCTGAATGGAAGTCTTGCTTGTAGGAAGACTCAGAGCCTGGGATTTAACTCCATTTCTGAAGTGAAACACACAGCAGAGTTCTCATCCATTGATCACACTCTGCTTTAGAGCAAGTAGCATGCTCTTGCTTTCTAGGGCTCTAAGACAGCATGAAACATGAGTGTGCTAATAACAAAAGAACGATGTTGCCTACACATACGGAGCATATGTAGTCCAAATCTGCTTCTGAAACTGATACAAAGCACTGGTCCTCTAACATCCAATGCTTGTCAGGTAAGATCCGAAACGTGTGAGCTTCGTGAACAATGTAGTTCGTTTGAGCTGTAAAGTAACTGCCCTCACCTGAAATGAAGTCTTGATTGTAGGAATACTCAGAGCCTGGGATTAAACTCCATTTCTGAAGTGAAACACAGCAGAGTTCTCATCCATTGATCACACTCTGCTTTAGAGCAAGAAGCTCGCTCCTGATTTCTAGAGTCTCTAATACAGGAGGAAATCTGAGTGTGCCCAGAACAAAAGAACGGTGTTTCCTAAACATACAGACCATATCTAGTCCAACTCTGCTTCTGGAACTGATACAAAGCACTGGTCCTCTAACATCCAATGCTTGTTAGTTAAGATGAGAAACGTGTGAGCTTCATGAATGATGTAGTTCGTTTGAGCTTAAAAGTGACTGCCCTTACCGGAAACGAAGTCTTGCTTGTAATAAGACACAGAGCCTGGGATTTAACTCCATTTCTGAAGGGAAACACACAGCATAGTTCTCATCCATGGATCACACTCTGCTTTAGAGCAAGAAGCATGCTCTTGCTTTCTAGAGTCTCTAATACAGCAGGAAACCTGAGTGTGCTGAGAACAAAAGAATGGTGTTTCCTACACATACAGACCATATCTAGTCCAACTCTGCTTCTGAGCTGATACAAAGCACTGGTCCTCTAACATCCAAATCTTGTCAGTTAAGATAGAAACGTGTGAGCTTCAGGAACGATGTAGTTCTTTTGAGCTGAAAAGTGACTCCCCTTACCTGAAACCAAGTCTTGCTTGTAGTAAGACACAGACCCTGGGATTTAACTCCATTTCTGAGGGGAAACACACAGCATAGTTCTCATCCATGGATCACACTCTGCTTTAGAGCAAGAAGCATGCTCTTGCTTTCTAGAGTCTCTAAGACAGCAGGAAACCTGAGTGTGCTCATAACAAAAGAACGGTGTTTCCTACACATACGGAACATATCTAGTTTAACTCTGCTTCTGAAAATGAATCAAAGCACTGGTCCTCTAACATCCAATGCTTGTCTGTTAAGATCCGAAACGTGTGAGCTTCGTGAACAATGTAGTTCGTTTGAGCTCTAAAGTAACTGCCCTTACCTGAAACGAAATCTTGCTTGTAGGAAGACTCAGAGCCTGGGATATAACTCCATTTCTGAAGTGAAACACACAGCAGAGTTCTCATCCATTGATCACACTCTGCTTTAGAGCAAGAAGCACGCTCTTGCTTCCTAGAGGCTCTAAGACAGCATGAAACGTGAGTGTGCTAAGAACAAAAGAACGATGTTGCCTACACATACGGACCATATGTAGTGCAAATCTGCTTCTGAAACTGATACAAAGCACTGGTCCTCTAACATCCAATGTTTGTCAGTTAAGATAGAAACGTGTGAGCTTCATGAACGATGTAGTTCCTTTGAGCTATAAAGAATCTGCCCTTACATGAAAGGAAGTCTTGCTTGTAGGAAGACTCAGAGCCTGGGATTTAACTCCATTTCTGAAGTGAAACACACAGCAGAGTTCTCATCCATTGATCACACTCTGCTTTAGAGCAAGAAGCTCGCTCTTGCTTTCTAGAGTCTCTAATACAGGAGGAAATCTGAGTGTGACCAGAACAAAAGAACGGTGTTTCCTACAATTACGGACCATATGTAGTCAAAATCTGCTTCTGAAACTGATACAAAGCACTGGTCCTCTAACATCCAAAGCTTGTCAGTCAGGATGAGAAACGTGTGAGCTTCGTGAACAATGTAGTTCGTTTGAGCTGAAAAGTGCCTGCCCTTTCCTAAAATGAATTCTTGCTTGTAGGAAGACTCAGAACCTGGGATTTAACTCCATTTCTGAAGGGAAACACACAGCATAGTTCTCATCCATGGATCACACTCTGCTTTAGAGCTAGAAGCACGCTCTTGCTTTCTAGAGTCTTTAATACAGCAGGAAACATGAGTGTGCTCAGACCAAAAGAACGGTGTTTCCTAAACATACGGACAATATCTAGTTCAACTCTGCTTCTGAAACTGAAACAAATCACAGGTCCTCTAACATCCAATTCTTGTCAGGTAAGATCCGAATCGTGTGAGCTTTGTGAACGATGTAGGCCGTTTGACCTGTAAAGTAACTTCACTTAATTGAAACGAAGTCTTGCTTGTAGGAAGACTCAGAGACTGTGATTTAATTCCATTTCTGAAGTGAAAAACACAGCAGAGTTCTCATCCATGGATCACACTGTGCTTTAGAGCAAGAAGCATGCTCTTGCTTTCTAGAGTCTTTAAGACAGCAGGAAACGTGAGTGTGCTGAGAACAAAAGAACGGTGTTTCCTACACATACAGACCATATCTAGTCCAACTCTGCTTCTGAAACTGATACATAGCTCTGGACTTCTAACATCCAATGCTTGTCAGTTAAGATGAGAATCGTGTGAGCTTCATGAACGATGTAGTTCGTTTGAGCTATAAAGAAACTGCCCTTACATGAAAGGAAGTCTTGCTTGTAGGAAGACTCAGAGCCTGGGATTTAACTCCATTTCTGAAGAGAAACACACAGCAGAGTTCTCATCCATTGATCACACTCTGCTTTAGAGCAAGAAGCTCGCTCTTGCTTTCTAGAGTCTCTAATACAGGAGGAAATCTGAGTGTGACCAGAACAAAAGAACGGTGTTTCCTACAATTACGGACCATATGTAGTCAAAATCTGCTTCTGAAACTGATACAAAGCACTGGTCCTCTAACATCCAAAGCTTGTCAGTCAGGATGAGAAACGTGTGAGCTTCGTGAACAATGTAGTTCGTTTGAGCTGAAAAGTGACTGCCCTTTCCTAAAATGAATTCTTGCTTGTAGGAAGACTCAGAACCTGGGATTTAACTCCATTTCTGAAGGGAAACACACAGCATAGTTCTCATCCATGGATCACACTCTGCTTTAGAGCTAGAAGCACGCTCTTGCTTTCTAGAGTCTTTAATACAGCAGGAAACATGAGTGTGCTCAGACCAAAAGAACGGTGTTTCCTAAACATACGGACAATATCTAGTTCAACTCTGCTTCTGAAACTGAAACAAATCACAGGTCCTCTAACATCCAATTCTTGTCAGGTAAGATCCGAATCGTGTGAGCTTTGTGAACGATGTAGGCCGTTTGACCTGTAAAGTAACTTCACTTAATTGAAACGAAGTCTTGCTTGTAGGAAGACTCAGAGACTGTGATTTAATTCCATTTCTGAAGTGAAAAACACAGCAGAGTTCTCATCCATGGATCACACTGTGCTTTAGAGCAAGAAGCATGCTCTTGCTTTCTAGAGTCTTTAAGACAGCAGGAAACGTGAGTGTGCTGAGAACAAAAGAACGGTGTTTCCTACACATACGGACCATATCTAGTCCAACTCTGCTTCTGAAACTGATACATAGCACTGGGCCTCTAACATCCAATGCTTGTCAGTTAAGATGAGAATCGTGTGAGCTTCATGAACGATGTAGTTGGTTTGAGCAGAAAAGTGACTGACCTTACTTGAAACGAAGTCTTGCTTGTAGGAAGACTCAGAGCCTGGGATTTAACTCCATTTCTGAAGTGAAACACACAGCATAGTTCTCATCCATGTGTCACACTCTGCTTTAGAGTGAGAATCATGCTCTTGCTTTCTAGAGTCTCTAAGACAGCAGGAAACCTGAGTGTGCTGAGAACAAAAGAATGGTGTTTCCTACACATACAGACCATATCTAGTCCAACTCTGCTTCTGAGCTGATACAAAGCACTGGTCCTCTAACATCCAAATCTTGTCAGTTAAGATAGAAACGTGTGAGCTTCAGGAACGATGTAGTTCTTTTGAGCTGAAAAGTGACTCCCCTTACCTGAAACCAAGTCTTGCTTGTAGTAAGACACAGACCCTGGGATATAACTCCATTTCTGAAGTGAAACACACAGCAGAGTTCTCATCCATTGATCACACTCTGCTTTAGAGCAAGAAGCACGCTCTTGCTTCCTAGAGGCTCTAGGACAGCATGAAACGTGAGTGTGCTAAGAACAAAAGAACGATGTTGCCTACACATACGGACCATATGTAGTGCAAATCTGCTTCTGAAACTGATACAAAGCACTGGTCCTCTAACATCCAATGCTTGTCAGTTAAGATAGAAACGTGTGAGCTTCATGAACGATGTAGTTCCTTTGAGCTATAAAGAAACTGCCCTAACATGAAAGGAAGTCTTGCTTGTAGGAAGACTCAGAGCATGGGATTTAACTCCATTTCTGAAGTGAAACACACAGCAGAGTTCTCATCCATTGATCACACTCTGCTTTAGAGCAAGAAGCTCGCTCTTGGTTTCTAGAGTCTCTAATACAGGAGGAAATCTGAGTGTGACCAGAACAAAAGAACGGTGTTTCCTACACATACGGACCATATCTAGTCCAACTCTGCTTCTGGAACTGATACAAAGCAATGGTTCTCTATTATCCAATGCTTGTCAGTTAAGATTAGAAACGTGTGAGCTTCGTGAATGATGTAGTTTGTTTGAGCTGAAAAGTGACTGCCCTTATCTGAAACCAAGTCTTGCCTGTAGTAAGACACAGAGCCGGCAATTTAACTCCATTTCTGAAGGGAAAAACACAGCATAGTTCTCATCCATGGATCACACTCTGCTTTAGAGCAAGAAGCATGCTCTTGCCTTCTAGAGTCTCTAATACAGAAAGAAACCTGAGTGTGCTGAGAACAAAAGAACGGTGTTTCCTACACATACGGAACATATCTAGTTTAACTCTGCTTCTGAAACTGAAACAAACCACAGGTCCTCTAACATCCAATGTTTGTCAGTTAAGATGAGAATCGTGTGAGCTTCGTGAACGATGTAGTTCGTTTGAGCAGAAAAGTGACTGCCCTTACCTGAAATGAAGTCTTGCATGTAGGAAGACTCAGAGCCTGGGATTTAACTCCATTTCTGAAGTGAAACACACAGCAGTGTTCTCATCCATTGATCACACTCTGCATTTGAACAAGAAGCACGCTCTTGCTCTCTAGAGTCTCTAAGACAGCAGGAAACGTGAGTGTGCTGAGAACAAAAGGACGGTGTTTCCTACATATACGGACCATATCTAGTCCAACTCTGTTTCTGAAGCTGATACAAAGCACTGGTCCTCTAACATCCAATGCTTGTCAGGTAAGATCTGAAACGTGTGAGCTTAGTGAACGATGTAGTTTCTTTGAGCTGTAAAGTAACTGCCGTTACCTGAAACGAAATCTTGCTTGTAGGAAGACTCAGAGCCTGGGATTTAACTCCATTTCTGAAGTGAAACACACAGCAGAGTTCTCATCCATGGATCACACTCTGCTTTAGAGCGAGAAGCACACTTTTGCTTTCTAGATTCTCTAATACAGCAGGAAACCTGAGTGTGCTCAGAACAAAAGAACGGTGTTTCCTACACATACGGACCATATCTAGTCCAACTCTGCTTCTGGAACTGATACAAAGCACTGGTTCTCTATTATCCAATGCTCGTCAGTTAAGATTAGAAACGTGTGAGCTTCGTGAATGATGTAGTTCGTTTGAGCTGAAAAGTGACTGCCCTTACCTGAAACCATGTCTTGCCTGTAGTAAGACACAGAGCCTGCAATTTAACTCCATTTCTGAGGGAAACACACAGCAGTGTTCTCATCCATTGATCACACTCAGCTTTTGAACAAGAAGCACGCTCTTGCTTTCTAGAGTCTCTAAGACAGCAGGAAACGTGAGTGTGCTGAGAACAAAAGGACGGTGTTTCCTACACATACGTACCATATAGTCCAACTCTGCTTCTGAAGCTGATACAAAGCACTGGTCCTCTAACATCCAATGCTTGTCAGGTAAGATCTGAAACTTGTGAGCTTCGTGAACGATGTAGTTTTTTTGAGCTGTAAAGTAACTGCCGTTACCTGAAACGAAATCTTGCTTGTAGGAAGACTCAGAGCCTGGGATTTTACTCCATTTCTGAAGTGAAACACAAAGCAGAGTTCTCATCCATGGATCACACTCTGCTTTAGAGCGAGAAGCACACCCTTGCTTTCTAGAGTCTCTAATACAGCAGGAAACCTGAGTGTGCTCAGAATAAAAGAACGGTGTTTCCTACACATTCGGAACATATCTAGTTTAACTCTGCTTCTGAAACTGAAACAAACCACAGGTCCTCTAACACCCAATGCTTGTCAGGTAAGATCCGAAAAGTGTGAGCTTCGTGAATGATGTAGTTCGTTTGAGCTGTAAAGTTACTACCCTTACCTGAATCGAAGTCTTGCTTGTAGGAAGACTCAGAGCCTGGGATTTAACACCATTTCTGAAGTAAAACACACAGCAGAGTTCTCATGCATTGATCACACTCTGCTTTAGAGCAAGAAGCACGCTCTTGCTTTCTAGAGGCTCTAAGAAAACATGAAACGTGATTTGTTGAGAACAAAAGAATGATGTTGCCTACACATACGGACCATATGTAGTCCATATCTGCTTCTGAAACTGATACAAAGCACTGGTCCTCTAACATCCAATGCTTGTCAGTTAAGATGAGAAACGTGTGAGTTTCATGAACGATGTAGTTCGTTTGAGCTAGAAAGAAACTGCCGTTACCTGAATGGAAGTCTTGCTTGTAGGAAGACTCAGAGCCTGGGATTTAACTCCATTTCTGAAGTGAAACACACAGCAGAGTTCTCATCCATTGATCACACTCTGCTTTAGAGCAAGTAGCATGCTCTTGCTTTCTAGGGCTCTAAGACAGCATGAAACATGAGTGTGCTAATAACAAAAGAACGATGTTGCCTACACATACGGACCATATGTAGTCCAAATCTGCTTCTGAAACTGATACAAAGCACTGGTCCTCTAACATCCAATGCTTGTCAGGTAAGATCCTAAACGTGTGAGCTTCGTGAACAATGTAGTTCGTTTGAGCTGTAAAGTAACTGCCCTCACCTGAAATGAAGTCTTGATTGTAGGAATACTCAGAGCCTGGGATTAAACTCCATTTCTGAAGTGAAACACAGCAGAGTTCTCATCCATTGATCACACTCTGCTTTAGAGCAAGAAGCTCGCTCCTGATTTCTAGAGTCTCTAATACAGGAGGAAATCTGAGTGTGCCCAGAACAAAAGAACGGTGTTTCCTAAACATACAGACCATATCTAGTCCAACTCTGCTTCTGGAACTGATACAAAGCACTGGTCCTCTAACATCCAATGCTTGTTAGTTAAGATGAGAAACGTGTGAGCTTCATGAATGATGTAGTTCGTTTGAGCTTAAAAGTGACTGCCCTTACCGGAAACGAAGTCTTGCTTGTAATAAGACACAGAGCCTGGGATTTAACTCCATTTCTGAAGGGAAACACACAGCATAGTTCTCATCCATGGATCACACTCTGCTTTAGAGCAAGAAGCATGCTCTTGCTTTCTAGAGTCTCTAATACAGCAGGAAACCTGAGTGTGCTGAGAACAAAAGAATGGTGTTTCCTACACATACAGACCATATCTAGTCCAACTCTGCTTCTGAGCTGATACAAAGCACTGGTCCTCTAACATCCAAATCTTGTCAGTTAAGATAGAAACGTGTGAGCTTCAGGAACGATGTAGTTCTTTTGAGCTGAAAAGTGACTCCCCTTACCTGAAACCAAGTCTTGCTTGTAGTAAGACACAGACCCTGGGATTTAACTCCATTTCTGAGGGGAAACACACAGCATAGTTCTCATCCATGGATCACACTCTGCTTTAGAGCAAGAAGCATGCTCTTGCTTTCTAGAGTCTCTAAGACAGCAGGAAACCTGAGTGTGCTCATAACAAAAGAACGGTGTTTCCTACACATACGGAACGTATCTAGTTTAACTCTGCTTCTGAAAATGAATCAAAGCACTGGTCCTCTAACATCCAATGCTTGTCTGTTAAGATCCGAAACGTGTGAGCTTCGTGAACAATGTAGTTCGTTTGAGCTCTAAAGTAACTGCCCTTACCTGAAACGAAATCTTGCTTGTAGGAAGACTCAGAGCCTGGGATATAACTCCATTTCTGAAGTGAAACACACAGCAGAGTTCTCATCCATTGATCACACTCTGCTTTAGAGCAAGAAGCACGCTCTTGCTTCCTAGAGGCTCTAAGACAGCATGAAACGTGAGTGTGCTAAGAACAAAAGAACGATGTTGCCTACACATACGGACCATATGTAGTGCAAATCTGCTTCTGAAACTGATACAAAGCACTGGTCCTCTAACATCCAATGTTTGTCAGTTAAGATAGAAACGTGTGAGCTTCATGAACGATGTAGTTCCTTTGAGCTATAAAGAAACTGCCCTTACATGAAAGGAAGTCTTGCTTGTAGGAAGACTCAGAGCCTGGGATTTAACTCCATTTCTGAAGTGAAACACACAGCAGAGTTCTCATCCATTGATCACACTCTGCTTTAGAGCAAGAAGCTCGCTCTTGCTTTCTAGAGTCTCTAATACAGGAGGAAATCTGAGTGTGACCAGAACAAAAGAACGGTGTTTCCTACAATTACGGACCATATGTAGTCAAAATCTGCTTCTGAAACTGATACAAAGCACTGGTCCTCTAACATCCAAAGCTTGTCAGTCAGGATGAGAAACGTGTGAGCTTCGTGAACAATGTAGTTCGTTTGAGCTGAAAAGTGCCTGCCCTTTCCTAAAATGAATTCTTGCTTGTAGGAAGACTCAGAACCTGGGATTTAACTCCATTTCTGAAGGGAAACACACAGCATAGTTCTCATCCATGGATCACACTCTGCTTTAGAGCTAGAAGCACGCTCTTGCTTTCTAGAGTCTTTAATACAGCAGGAAACATGAGTGTGCTCAGACCAAAAGAACGGTGTTTCCTAAACATACGGACAATATCTAGTTCAACTCTGCTTCTGAAACTGAAACAAATCACAGGTCCTCTAACATCCAATTCTTGTCAGGTAAGATCCGAATCGTGTGAGCTTTGTGAACGATGTAGGCCGTTTGACCTGTAAAGTAACTTCACTTAATTGAAACGAAGTCTTGCTTGTAGGAAGACTCAGAGACTGTGATTTAATTCCATTTCTGAAGTGAAAAACACAGCAGAGTTCTCATCCATGGATCACACTGTGCTTTAGAGCAAGAAGCATGCTCTTGCTTTCTAGAGTCTTTAAGACAGCAGGAAACGTGAGTGTGCTGAGAACAAAAGAACGGTGTTTCCTACACATACGGACCATATCTAGTCCAACTCTGCTTCTGAAACTGATACATAGCACTGGACTTCTAACATCCAATGCTTGTCAGTTAAGATGAGAATCGTGTGAGCTTCATGAACGATGTAGTTCGTTTGAGCTATAAAGAAACTGCCCTTACATGAAAGGAAGTCTTGCTTGTAGGAAGACTCAGAGCCTGGGATTTAACTCCATTTCTGAAGAGAAACACACAGCAGAGTTCTCATCCATTGATCACACTCTGCTTTAGAGCAAGAAGCTCGCTCTTGCTTTCTAGAGTCTCTAATACAGGAGGAAATCTGAGTGTGACCAGAACAAAAGAACGGTGTTTCCTACAATTACGGACCATATGTAGTCAAAATCTGCTTCTGAAACTGATACAAAGCACTGGTCCTCTAACATCCAAAGCTTGTCAGTCAGGATGAGAAACGTGTGAGCTTCGTGAACAATGTAGTTCGTTTGAGCTGAAAAGTGACTGCCCTTTCCTAAAATGAATTCTTGCTTGTAGGAAGACTCAGAACCTGGGATTTAACTCCATTTCTGAAGGGAAACACACAGCATAGTTCTCATCCATGGATCACACTCTGCTTTAGAGCTAGAAGCACGCTCTTGCTTTCTAGAGTCTTTAATACAGCAGGAAACATGAGTGTGCTCAGACCAAAAGAACGGTGTTTCCTAAACATACGGACAATATCTAGTTCAACTCTGCTTCTGAAACTGAAACAAATCACAGGTCCTCTAACATCCAATTCTTGTCAGGTAAGATCCGAATCGTGTGAGCTTTGTGAACGATGTAGGCCGTTTGACCTGTAAAGTAACTTCACTTAATTGAAACGAAGTCTTGCTTGTAGGAAGACTCAGAGACTGTGATTTAATTCCATTTCTGAAGTGAAAAACACAGCAGAGTTCTCATCCATGGATCACACTGTGCTTTAGAGCAAGAAGCATGCTCTTGCTTTCTAGAGTCTTTAAGACAGCAGGAAACGTGAGTGTGCTGAGAACAAAAGAACGGTGTTTCCTACACATACGGACCATATCTAGTCCAACTCTGCTTCTGAAACTGATACATAGCACTGGGCCTCTAACATCCAATGCTTGTCAGTTAAGATGAGAATCGTGTGAGCTTCATGAACGATGTAGTTGGTTTGAGCAGAAAAGTGACTGACCTTACTTGAAACGAAGTCTTGCTTGTAGGAAGACTCAGAGCCTGGGATTTAACTCCATTTCTGAAGTGAAACACACAGCATAGTTCTCATCCATGTGTCACACTCTGCTTTAGAGTGAGAATCATGCTCTTGCTTTCTAGAGTCTCTAAGACAGCAGGAAACCTGAGTGTGCTGAGAACAAAAGAATGGTGTTTCCTACACATACAGACCATATCTAGTCCAACTCTGCTTCTGAGCTGATACAAAGCACTGGTCCTCTAACATCCAAATCTTGTCAGTTAAGATAGAAACGTGTGAGCTTCAGGAACGATGTAGTTCTTTTGAGCTGAAAAGTGACTCCCCTTACCTGAAACCAAGTCTTGCTTGTAGTAAGACACAGACCCTGGGATATAACTCCATTTCTGAAGTGTAACACACAGCAGAGTTCTCATCCATTGATCACACTCTGCTTTAGAGCAAGAAGCACGCTCTTGCTTCCTAGAGGCTCTAGGACAGCATGAAACGTGAGTGTGCTAAGAACAAAAGAACGATGTTGCCTACACATACGGACCATATGTAGTGCAAATCTGCTTCTGAAACTGATACAAAGCACTGGTCCTCTAACATCCAATGCTTGTCAGTTAAGATAGAAACGTGTGAGCTTCATGAACGATGTAGTTCCTTTGAGCTATAAAGAAACTGCCCTAACATGAAAGGAAGTCTTGCTTGTAGGAAGACTCAGAGCATGGGATTTAACTCCATTTCTGAAGTGAAACACACAGCAGAGTTCTCATCCATTGTCACACTCTGCTTTAGAGCAAGAAGCTCGCTCTTGGTTTCTAGAGTCTCTAATACAGGAGGAAATCTGAGTGTGACCAGAACAAAAGAACGGTGTTTCCTACACATACGGACCATATCTAGTCCAACTCTGCTTCTGGAACTGATACAAAGCAATGGTTCTCTATTATCCAATGCTTGTCAGTTAAGATTAGAAACGTGTGAGCTTCGTGAATGATGTAGTTTGTTTGAGCTGAAAAGTGACTGCCCTTATCTGAAACCAAGTCTTGCCTGTAGTAAGACACAGAGCCGGCAATTTAACTCCATTTCTGAAGGGAAAAACACAGCATAGTTCTCATCCATGGATCACACTCTGCTTTAGAGCAAGAAGCATGCTCTTGCCTTCTAGAGTCTCTAATACAGAAAGAAACCTGAGTGTGCTGAGAACAAAAGAACGGTGTTTCCTACACATACGGAACATATCTAGTTTAACTCTGCTTCTGAAACTGAAACAAACCACAGGTCCTCTAACATCCAATGTTTGTCAGTTAAGATGAGAATCGTGTGAGCTTCGTGAACGATGTAGTTCGTTTGAGCAGAAAAGTGACTGCCCTTACCTGAAATGAAGTCTTGCATGTAGGAAGACTCAGAGCCTGGGATTTAACTCCATTTCTGAAGTGAAACACACAGCAGTGTTCTCATCCATTGATCACACTCTGCATTTGAACAAGAAGCACGCTCTTGCTCTCTAGAGTCTCTAAGACAGCAGGAAACGTGAGTGTGCTGAGAACAAAAGGACGGTGTTTCCTACACATACGTACCATATAGTCCAACTCTGCTTCTGAAGCTGATACAAAGCACTGGTCCTCTAACATCCAATGCTTGTCAGGTAAGATCTGAAACTTGTGAGCTTCGTGAACGATGTAGTTTTTTTGAGCTGTAAAGTAACTGCCGTTACCTGAAACGAAATCTTGCTTGTAGGAAGACTCAGAGCCTGGGATTTTACTCCATTTCTGAAGTGAAA
Organism: Onychomys leucogaster; assembly: GCA_949786385.1. NCBI lineage: Eukaryota > Metazoa > Chordata > Mammalia > Rodentia > Cricetidae > Onychomys > Onychomys leucogaster. Next base: position 21,448 of record CATKUP010000587.1, read on the forward strand.
CACAAAGCAGAGTTCTCATCCATGGATCACACTCTGCTTTAGAGCGAGAAGCACACCCTTGCTTTCTAGAGTCTCTAATACAGCAGGAAACCTGAGTGTGCTCAGAATAAAAGAACGGTGTTTCCTACACATTCGGAACATATCTAGTTTAACTCTGCTTCTGAAACTGAAACAAACCACAGGTCCTCTAACACCCAATGCTTGTCAGGTAAGATCCGAAAAGTGTGAGCTTCGTGAATGATGTAGTTCGTTTGAGCTGTAAAGTTACTACCCTTACCTGAATCGAAGTCTTGCTTGTAGGAAGACTCAGAGCCTGGGATTTAACACCATTTCTGAAGTAAAACACACAGCAGAGTTCTCATGCATTGATCACACTCTGCTTTAGAGCAAGAAGCACGCTCTTGCTTTCTAGAGGCTCTAAGAAAACATGAAACGTGATTTGTTGAGAACAAAAGAATGATGTTGCCTACACATACGGACCATATGTAGTCCATATCTGCTTCTGAAACTGATACAAAGCACTGGTCCTCTAACATCCAATGCTTGTCAGTTAAGATGAGAAACGTGTGAGTTTCATGAACGATGTAGTTCGTTTGAGCTAGAAAGAAACTGCCATTACCTGAATGGAAGTCTTGCTTGTAGGAAGACTCAGAGCCTGGGATTTAACTCCATTTCTGAAGTGAAACACACAGCAGAGTTCTCATCCATTGATCACACTCTGCTTTAGAGCAAGTAGCATGCTCTTGCTTTCTAGGGCTCTAAGACAGCATGAAACATGAGTGTGCTAATAACAAAAGAACGATGTTGCCTACACATACGGACCATATGTAGTCCAAATCTGCTTCTGAAACTGATACAAAGCACTGGTCCTCTAACATCCAATGCTTGTCAGGTAAGATCCTAAACGTGTGAGCTTCGTGAACAATGTAGTTCGTTTGAGCTGTAAAGTAACTGCCCTCACCTGAAATGAAGTCTTGATTGTAGGAATACTCAGAGCCTGGGATTAAACTCCATTTCTGAAGTGAAACACAGCAGAGTTCTCATCCATTGATCACACTCTGCTTTAGAGCAAGAAGCTCGCTCCTGATTTCTAGAGTCTCTAATACAGGAGGAAATCTGAGTGTGCCCAGAACAAAAGAACGGTGTTTCCTAAACATACAGACCATATCTAGTCCAACTCTGCTTCTGGAACTGATACAAAGCACTGGTCCTCTAACATCCAATGCTTGTTAGTTAAGATGAGAAACGTGTGAGCTTCATGAATGATGTAGTTCGTTTGAGCTTAAAAGTGACTGCCCTTACCGGAAACGAAGTCTTGCTTGTAATAAGACACAGAGCCTGGGATTTAACTCCATTTCTGAAGGGAAACACACAGCATAGTTCTCATCCATGGATCACACTCTGCTTTAGAGCAAGAAGCATGCTCTTGCTTTCTAGAGTCTCTAATACAGCAGGAAACCTGAGTGTGCTGAGAACAAAAGAATGGTGTTTCCTACACATACAGACCATATCTAGTCCAACTCTGCTTCTGAGCTGATACAAAGCACTGGTCCTCTAACATCCAAATCTTGTCAGTTAAGATAGAAACGTGTGAGCTTCAGGAACGATGTAGTTCTTTTGAGCTGAAAAGTGACTCCCCTTACCTGAAACCAAGTCTTGCTTGTAGTAAGACACAGACCCTGGGATTTAACTCCATTTCTGAGGGGAAACACACAGCATAGTTCTCATCCATGGATCACACTCTGCTTTAGAGCAAGAAGCATGCTCTTGCTTTCTAGAGTCTCTAAGACAGCAGGAAACCTGAGTGTGCTCATAACAAAAGAACGGTGTTTCCTACACATACGGAACATATCTAGTTTAACTCTGCTTCTGAAAATGAATCAAAGCACTGGTCCTCTAACATCCAATGCTTGTCTGTTAAGATCCGAAACGTGTGAGCTTCGTGAACAATGTAGTTCGTTTGAGCTCTAAAGTAACTGCCCTTACCTGAAACGAAATCTTGCTTGTAGGAAGACTCAGAGCCTGGGATATAACTCCATTTCTGAAGTGAAACACACAGCAGAGTTCTCATCCATTGATCACACTCTGCTTTAGAGCAAGAAGCACGCTCTTGCTTCCTAGAGGCTCTAAGACAGCATGAAACGTGAGTGTGCTAAGAACAAAAGAACGATGTTGCCTACACATACGGACCATATGTAGTGCAAATCTGCTTCTGAAACTGATACAAAGCACTGGTCCTCTAACATCCAATGTTTGTCAGTTAAGATAGAAACGTGTGAGCTTCATGAACGATGTAGTTCCTTTGAGCTATAAAGAAACTGCCCTTACATGAAAGGAAGTCTTGCTTGTAGGAAGACTCAGAGCCTGGGATTTAACTCCATTTCTGAAGTGAAACACACAGGAGAGTTCTCATCCATTGATCACACTCTGCTTTAGAGCAAGAAGCTCGCTCTTGCTTTCTAGAGTCTCTAATACAGGAGGAAATCTGAGTGTGACCAGAACAAAAGAACGGTGTTTCCTACAATTACGGACCATATGTAGTCAAAATCTCCTTCTGAAACTGATACAAAGCACTGGTCCTCTAACATCCAAAGCTTGTCAGTCAGGATGAGAAACGTGTGAGCTTCGTGAACAATGTAGTTCGTTTGAGCTGAAAAGTGCCTGCCCTTTCCTAAAATGAATTCTTGCTTGTAGGAAGACTCAGAACCTGGGATTTAACTCCATTTCTGAAGGGAAACACACAGCATAGTTCTCATCCATGGATCACACTCTGCTTTAGAGCTAGAAGCACGCTCTTGCTTTCTAGAGTCTTTAATACAGCAGGAAACATGAGTGTGCTCAGACCAAAAGAACGGTGTTTCCTAAACATACGGACAATATCTAGTTCAACTCTGCTTCTGAAACTGAAACAAATCACAGGTCCTCTAACATCCAATTCTTGTCAGGTAAGATCCGAATCGTGTGAGCTTTGTGAACGATGTAGGCCGTTTGACCTGTAAAGTAACTTCACTTAATTGAAACGAAGTCTTGCTTGTAGGAAGACTCAGAGACTGTGATTTAATTCCATTTCTGAAGTGAAAAACACAGCAGAGTTCTCATCCATGGATCACACTGTGCTTTAGAGCAAGAAGCATGCTCTTGCTTTCTAGAGTCTTTAAGACAGCAGGAAACGTGAGTGTGCTGAGAACAAAAGAACGGTGTTTCCTACACATACGGACCATATCTAGTCCAACTCTGCTTCTGAAACTGATACATAGCACTGGGCCTCTAACATCCAATGCTTGTCAGTTAAGATGAGAATCGTGTGAGCTTCATGAACGATGTAGTTGGTTTGAGCAGAAAAGTGACTGACCTTACTTGAAACGAAGTCTTGCTTGTAGGAAGACTCAGAGCCTGGGATTTAACTCCATTTCTGAAGTGAAACACACAGCATAGTTCTCATCCATGTGTCACACTCTGCTTTAGAGTGAGAATCATGCTCTTGCTTTCTAGAGTCTCTAAGACAGCAGGAAACCTGAGTGTGCTGAGAACAAAAGAATGGTGTTTCCTACACATACAGACCATATCTAGTCCAACTCTGCTTCTGAGCTGATACAAAGCACTGGTCCTCTAACATCCAAATCTTGTCAGTTAAGATAGAAACGTGTGAGCTTCAGGAACGATGTAGTTCCTTTGAGCTATAAAGAAACTGCCCTAACATGAAAGGAAGTCTTGCTTGTAGGAAGACTCAGAGCATGGGATGTAACTCCATTTCTGAAGTGAAACACACAGCAGAGTTCTCATCCATTGATCACACTCTGCTTTAGAGCAAGAAGCTCGCTCTTGGTTTCTAGAGTCTCTAATACAGGAGGAAATCTGAGTTTGACCAGAACAAAAGAACGGTGTTTCCTACACATACGGACCATATCTAGTCCAACTCTGCTTCTGGAACTGATACAAAGCAATGGTTCTCTATTATCCAATGCTTGTCAGTTAAGATTAGAAACATGTGAGCTTCGTGAATGATGTAGTTTGTTTGAGCTGAAAAGTGACTGCCCTTATCTGAAACCAAGTCTTGCCTGTAGTAAGACACAGAGCCGGCAATTTAACTCCATTTCTGAAGGGAAACACACAGCATAGTTCTCATCCATGGATCACACTCTGCTTTAGAGCAAGAAGCATGCTCTTGCCTTCTAGAGTCTCTAATACAGAAAGAAACCTGAGTGTGCTGAGAACAAAAGAACGGTGTTTCCTACACATACGGAACATATCTAGTTTAACTCTGCTTCTGAAACTGAAACAAACCACAGGTCCTCTAACATCCAATGCTTGTCAGTTAAGATGAGAATCGTGTGAGCTTCGTGAACGATGTAGTTCGTTTGAGCAGAAAAGTGACTGCCCTTACCTGAAATGAAGTCTTGCATGTAGGAAGACTCAGAGCCTGGGATTTAACTCCATTTCTGAAGTGAAACACACAGCAGTGTTCTCATCCATTGATCACACTCTGCTTTTGAACAAGAAGCACGCTCTTGATTTCTAGAGTCTCTAAGACAGCAGGAAACGTGAGTGTGCTGAGAACAAAAGGACGGTGTTTCCTACATATACGGACCATATCTAGTCCAACTCTGTTTCTGAAGCTGATACAAAGCACTGGTCCTCTAACATCCAATGCTTCTCAGGTAAGATCTGAAACGTGTGAGCTTAGTGAACGATGTAGTTTCTTTGAGCTGTAAAGTAACTGCCGTTACCTGAAACGAAATCTTGCTTGTAGGAAGACTCAGAGCCTGGGATTTAACTCCATTTCTGAAGTGAAACACACAGCAGAGTTCTCATCCATGGATCACACTCTGCTTTAGAGCGAGAAGCACACTTTTGCTTTCTAGATTCTCTAATACAGCAGGAAACCTGAGTGTGCTCAGAACAAAAGAACAGTGTTTCCTACACATACGGACCATATCTAGTCCAACTCTGCTTCTGGAACTGATACAAAGCACTGGTTCTCTATTATCCAATGCTCGTCAGTTAAGATTAGAAACGTGTGAGCTTCGTGAATGATGTAGTTCGTTTGAGCTGAAAAGTGACTGCCCTTACCTGAAACCATGTCTTGCCTGTAGTAAGACACAGAGCCTGCAATTTAACTCCATTTCTGAGGGAAACACACAGCATAGTTCTCATCCATGGATCACACTCTGCTATAGAGCAAGAAGCATGCTCTTGCTTTCTAGAGTCTCTAATACAGAAAGAAACCTGAGTGTGCTGAGAACAAAAGAACGGTGTTTCCTACACATTTGGAACATATCTAGTTTAACTCTGCTTCTGAAACTGAAACAAACCACAGGTCCTCTAACATCCAATGCTTGTCAGTTAAGATGAGAAACGTGTGAGCTTCGTGAATGATGTAGTTCGTTTGAGCAGAAAAGTGACTGCCCTTACCTGAAATGAAGTCTTGCATGTAGGAAGATTCAGAGCCTGGGATTTAACTCCATTTCTGAAGTGAAACACACAGCAGTGTTCTCATCCATTGATCACACTCAGCTTTTGAACAAGAAGCACGCTCTTGCTTTCTAGAGTCTCTAAGACAGCAGGAAACGTGAGTGTGCTGAGAACAAAAGGACGGTGTTTCCTACACATATGGACCATATCTAGTCCAACTCTGCTTCTGAAGCTGATACAAAGCACTGGTCCTCTAACATCCAATGCTTGTCAGGTAAGATCTGAATCTTGTGAGCTTCGTGAACAATGTAGTTTTTTTGAGCTGTAAAGTAACTGCCGTTACCTGAAACGAAATCTTGCTTGTAGGAAGACTCAGAGCCTGGGATTTTACTCCATTTCTAAAGTAAAACACACAGCAGAGTTCTCATCCATGGATCACACTCTGCTTTAGAGCGAGAAGCACACCCTTGCTTTCTAGAGTCTCTAATACAGCAGGAAACCTGAGTGTGCTCAGAATAAAAAAACGGTGTTTCCTACACATTCGGAACATATCTAGTTTAACTCTGCTTCTGAAACTGAAACAAACCACAGGTCCTCTAACATCCATTGCTTGTCAGTTAAGATGAGAAACGTTTGAGCTTCGTGAATGATATAGTTCGTTTGAGCAGAAAAGTGAGTGCCCTTACCTGAAATGTAGTCTTGCATGTAGGAAGTTTCAGAGCCTGGGATTTAACTCCATTTCTGAAGTGAAACACACAGCATAGTTCTCATCCATGGATCACACTCTGCTTTAGAGCAAGAAGCATGCTCTTGCTTTCTAGAGTCTCTAATACAGCCGGAAACCTTAGTGTGCTGAGAACAAAAGAATGGTGTTTCCTACACATACAGACCATATCTAGTCCAACTCTGCTTCTGAAGCTGATACAAAGCACTGGTCCTCTAACATCCAAAGCTTGTCAGTTAAGATCCAAAACGTGTGAGCTTCGTGAACAGTGTAGTTCGTTTGAGCTGTAAAATAACTGCCCTTACCTGAAACGAAATCTTGCTTGTAGGAAGACTCAGAGCCTGGGATTTAACTCCATTTCTGAAGTGAAACACACAGCAGAGTTCTCATCCATTGATCACACTCTGCTTTAGAGCAAGAAGCACGCTCTTGCTTTCTAGGGCTCTAAGACAGCATGAAACATGAGTGTGCTAATAACAAAAGAACGATGTTGCCTACACATACGGACCATATGTCGTCCAAATCTGCTTCTGAAACTGATACAAAGCACTGGTCCTCTAACATCAAATGCTTGTCAGTTAAGATAGAAACGTGTGAGCTTCAGGAACGATGTAGTTCTTTTGAGCTGAAAAGTGACTCCCCTTACCTGAAACCAAGTCTTGCTTGTAGTAAGACACAGACCCTGGGATTTAACTCCATTTCTGAGGGGAAACACACAGCATAGTTCTCATCCATGGATCACACTCTGCTTTAGAGCAAGAAGCATGCTCTTGCTTTCTAGAGTGTCTAATAGAGCAGGAAACTTGAGTGTGCTCATAACAAAAGAAGGGTGTTTCCTACACATACGGAACATATGTAGTTTAACTCTGCTTCTGAAAATGAATCAAAGCACTGGTCCTCTAACATCCAATGCTTGTCAGGTAAGATCCGAAACGTGTGAGCTTCGTGAACAATGTAGTTCGTTTGAGCTGTAAAGTAACTGCCCTTACCTGAAACGAAATCTTGCTTGTAGGAAGACTCAGAGCCTGGGATATAACTCCATTTCTGAAGTGAAACACACAGCAGAGTTCTCATCCATTGATCACACTCTGCTTTAGAGCAAGAAGCACGCTCTTGCTTCCTAGAGGCTCTAAGACAGCATGAAACGTGAGTGTGCTAAGAACAAAAGAACGATGTTGCCTACACATACGGACCATATGTAGTGCAAATCTGCTTCTGAAACTGATACAAAGCACTGGTCCTCTAACATCCAATGCTTGTCTGTTAAGATAGAAACGTGTGAGCTTCATGAACGATGTAGTTCCTTTGAGCTATAAAGAAACTGCCCTTACATGAAAGGATGTCGTGCTTGTAGGAAGACTCAGAGCCTGGGATTTAACTCCATTTCTGAAGTGAAACACACAGCAGAGTTCTCATCCATTGATCACACTCTGCTTTAGAGCAAGAAGCTCGCTCTTGCTTTCTAGAGTCTCTAATACAGGAGGAAATCTGAGTGTGACCAGAACAAAAGAACGGTGTTTCCTACAATTACGGACCATATGTAGTCAAAACCTGCTTCTGAAACTGATACAAAGCACTGGTCCTCTAACATCCAAAGCTTGTCAGTCAGGATGAGAAACGTGTGAGCTTCGTGAATGATGTAGTTTGTTTGAGCTGAAAAGTGACTGCCCTTATCTGAAACCAAGTCTTGCCTGTAGTAAGACACAGAGCCGGCAATTTAACTCCATTTCTGAAGGGAAACACACAGCATAGTTCTCATCCATGGATCACACTCTGCTTTAGAGCAAGAAGCATGCTCTTGCCTTCTAGAGTCTCTAATACAGAAAGAAACCTGAGTGTGCTGAGAACAAAAGAACGGTGTTTCATACACATACGGAACATATCTAGTTTAACTCTGCTTCTGAAACTGAAACAAACCACAGGTCCTCTAACATCCAATGCTTGTCAGTTAAGATGAGAATCGTGTGAGCTTCGTGAACGATGTAGTTCGTTTGAGCAGAAAAGTGACTGCCCTTACCTGAAATGAAGTCTTGCATGTAGGAAGACTCAGAGCCTGGGATTTAACTCCATTTCTGAAGTGAAACACACAGCAGTGTTCTCATCCATTGATCACACTCTGCTTTTGAACAAGAAGCACGCTCTTGCTTTCTAGAGTCTCTAAGACAGCAGGAAACGTGAGTGTGCTGAGAACAAAAGGACGGTGTTTCCTACATATACGGACCATATCTAGTCCAACTCGGTTTCTGAAGCTGATACAAAGCACTGGTCCTCTAACATCCAATGCTTCTCAGGTAAGATCTGAAGCGTGTGAGCTTAGTGAACGATGTAGTTTCTTTGAGCTGTAAAGTAACTGCCGTTACCTGAAACGAAATCTTGCTTGTAGGAAGACACAGAGCCTGGGATTTAACTCCATTTCTGAAGTGAAACACACAGCAGAGTTCTCATCCATGGATCACACTCTGCTTTAGAGCGAGAAGCACACTTTTGCTTTCTAGATTCTCTAATACAGCAGGAAACCTGAGTGTGCTCAGAACAAAAGAACGGTGTTTCCTACACATACGGACCATATCTAGTCCAACTCTGCTTCTGGAACTGATACAAAGCACTGGTTCTCTATTATCCAATGCTCGTCAGTTAAGATTAGAAACGTGTGAGCTTCGTGAATGATGTAGTTCGTTTGAGCTGAAAAGTGACTGCCCTTACCTGAAACCATGTCTTGCCTGTAGTAAGACACAGAGCCTGCAATTTAACTCCATTTCTGAGGGAAACACACAGCATCGTTCTCATCCATGGATCACACTCTGCTATAGAGCAAGAAGCATGCTCTTGCTTTCTAGAGTCTCTAATACAGAAAGAAACCTGAGTGTGCTGAGAACAAAAGAACGGTGTTTCCTACACATTTGGAACATATCTAGTTTAACTCTGCTTCTGAAACTGAAACAAACCACAGGTCATCTAACATCCAATGCTTGTCAGTTAAGATGAGAAACGTGTGAGCTTCGTGAATGATGTAGTTCGTTTGAGCAGAAAAGTGACTGCTCTTACCTGAAATGAAGTCTTGCATGTAGGAAGATTCAGAGCCTGGGATTTAACTCCATTTCTGAAGTGAAACACACAGCAGTGTTCTCATCCATTGATCACACTCAGCTTTTGAACAAGAAGCACGCTCTTGCTTTCTAGAGTCTCTAAGACAGCAGGAAACGTGAGTGTGCTGAGAACAAAAGGACGGTGTTTCCTACACATACAGACCATATCTAGTCCAACTCTGCTTCTGAAGCTGATACAAAGCACTGGTCCTCTAACATCCAATGCTTGTCAGGTAAGATCTGAAACTTGTGAGCTTCGTGAACGATGTAGTTTTTTTGAGCTGTAAAGTAACTGCCATTACCTGAAACGAAATCTTGCTTGTAGGAAGACTCAGAGCCTGGGATTTTACTCCATTTCTGAAGTGAAACACACAGCAGAGTTCTCGTCCATGGATCACACTCTGCTTTAGAGCGAGAAGCACACCCTTGCTTTCTAGAGTCTCTAATACAGCAGGAAACCTGAGTGTGCTCAGAATAAAAGAACGGTGTTTCCTACACATTCGGAACATATCTAGTTTAACTCTGCTTCTGAAACTGAAACAAACCACAGGTCCTCTAACATCCAATGCTTGTCAGTTAAGATTAGAAACGTGTGAGCTTCGTGAATGATGTAGTCAGTTTGAGCTGAAAAGTGACTGCCCTTACCTGAAACCAAGTCTTGCCTGTAGTAAGACACAGAGCCGGCAATTTAACTCCATTTCTGAAGGGAAACACACAGCATAGTTCTCATCCATGGATCACACTCTGCTATAGAGCAAGAAGCATGCTCTTGCTTTCTAGAGTCTCTAATACAGAAAGAAACCTGAGTGTGCTGAGAACAAAAGAACGGTGTTTCCTACACATTCGGAACATATCTAGTTTAACTCTGCTTCTGAAACTGAAACAAACCACAGGTCCTCTAACATCCAATGCTTGTCAGTTAAGATGAGAAACGTGTGAGCTTCGTGAATGATGTAGTTCGTTTGAGCAGAAAAGTGTCTGCCCTTACCTGAAATGAAGTCTTGCATGTAGGAAGATTCAGAGCCTGGGATTTAACTCCATTTCTGAAGTGAAACACACAGCAGTGTTCTCATCCATTGATCACACTCAGCTTTTGAACAAGAAGCACGCTCTTGCTTTCTAGAGTCTCTAAGACAGCAGTAACGTGAGTGTGCTGAGAACAAAAGGACGGTGTTTCCTACACATATGGACCATATCTAGTCCAACTCTGCTTCTGAAGCTGATACAAAGCACTGGTCCTCTAACATCCAATGCTTGTCAGGTAAGATCTGAAACTTGTGAGCTTCGTGAACAATGTAGTTTTTTTGAGCTGTAAAGTAACTGCCATTACCTGAAACGAAATCTTGCTTGTAGGAAGACTCAGAGCCTGGGATTTTACTCCATTTCTAAAGTAAAACACACAGCAGAGTTCCCATCCATGGATCACACTCTGCTTTAGAGCGAGAAGCACACCCTTGCTTTCTAGAGTCTCTAATACAGCCGGAAACCTGAGTGTGCTCAGAATAAAAGAACGGTGTTTCCTACACATTCGGGACATATCTAGTTTAACTCTGCTTCTGAAACTGAAACAAACCACAGGTCCTCTAACATCCATTGCTTGTCAGTTAAGATGAGAAACGTGTGAGCTTCGTGAATGATGTAGTTCGTTTGAGCAGAAAAGTGACTGCCCTTACCTGAAATGTAGTCTTGCATGTAGGAAGTTTCAGAGCCTGGGATTTAACTCCATTTCTGAAGTGAAACACACAGCAGAGTTCTCATCCATTGATCACACTCTGCTTTAGAGCAAGAAGCACGCTCTTGCTTTCTAGGGCTCTAAGACAGCATGAAACATGAGTGTGCTAATAACAAAAGAACGATGTTGCCTACACATACGGACCATATGTCGTCCAAATCTGCTTCTGAAACTGATACAAAGCACTGGTCCTCTATCATCAAATGCTTGTCAGTTAAGATAGAAACGTGTGAGCTTCAGGAACGATGTAGTTCTTTTGAGCTGAAAAGTGACTCCCCTTACCTGAAACCAAGTCTTGCTTGTAGTAAGACACAGACCCTGGGATTTAACTCCATTTCTGAGGGGAAACACACAGCATAGTTCTGATCCATGGATCACACTCTGCTTTAGAGCAAGAAGCATGCTCTTGCTTTCTAGAGTGTCTAATAGAGCAGGAAACTTGAGTGTGCTCATAACAAAAGAACGGTGTTTCCTTCACATACGGAACATATGTAGTTTAACTCTGCTTCTGAAAATGAATCAAAGCACTGGTCCTCTAACATCCAATGCTTGTCTGTTAAGATCCGAAACGTGTGAGCTTCGTGAACAATGTAGTTCGTTTGAGCTGTAAAGTAACTGCCCTTACCTGAAACGAAATCTTGCTTGTAGGAAGACTCAGAGCCTGGGATATAACTCCATTTCTGAAGTGAAACACACAGCAGAGTTCTCATCCATTGATCACACTCTGCTTTAGAGCAAGAAGCACGCTCTTGCTTCCTAGAGGCTCTAAGACAGCATGAAACGTGAGTGTGCTAAGAACAAAAGAACGATGTTGCCTACACATACGGACCATATGTAGTGCAAATCTGCTTCTGAAACTGATACAAAGCACTGGTCCTCTAACATCCAATGCTTGTCAGTTAAGATAGAAACGTGTGAGCTTCATGAACGATGTAGTTCCTTTGAGCTATAAAGAAACTGCCCTTACATGAAAGGAAGTCGTGCTTGTAGGAAGACTCAGAGCCTGGGATTTAACTCCATTTCTGAAGTGAAACACAAAGCAGAGTTCTCATCCATTGATCACACTCTGCTTTAGAGCAAGAAGCTCGCTCTTGCTTTCTAGAGTCTCTAATACAGGAGGAAATCTGAGTGTGACCAGAACAAAAGAACGGTGTTTCCTACAATTACGGACCATATGTAGTCAAAATCTGCTTCTGAAACTGATACAAAGCACTGGTCCTCTAACATCCAAAGCTTGTCAGTTAGGATGAGAAACGTGTGAGCTTCGTGAACAATGTAGTTCGTTTGAGCTGAAAAGTGACTACCCTTTCCTAAAATGAATTCTTGCTTGTAGGAAGACTCAGAACCTGGGATTTAACTCCATTTCTGAAGGGAAACACACAGCATAGTTCTCATCCATGGATCACACTCTGCTTTAGAGCTAGAAGCACGCTCTTGCTTTCTAGAGTCTTTAATACAGCAGGAAACATGAGTGTGCTCAGACCAAAAGAACGGTGTTTCCTAAACATACGGACAATATCTAGTTCAACTCTGCTTCTGAAACTGAAACAAATCACAGGTCCTCTAACATCCAATTCTTGTCAGGTAAGATCCGAATCGTGTGAGCTTTGTGAACGATGTAGGCCGTTTGACCTGTAAAGTAACTTCACTTAATTGAAACGAAGTCTTGCTTGTAGGAAGACTCAGAGACTGTGATTTAATTCCATTTCTGAAGTGAAAAACACAGCAGAGTTCTCATCCATGGATCACACTGTGCTTTAGAGCAAGAAGCATGCTCTTGCTTTCTAGAGTCTTTAAGACAGCAGGAAACGTGAGTGTGCTGAGAACAAAAGAACGGTGTTTCCTACACATACGGACCATATCTAGTCCAACTCTGCTTCTGAAACTGATACATAGCACTGGACCTCTAACATCCAATGCTTGTCAGTAAAGATGAGAATCGTGTGAGCTTCATGAACGATGTAGTTCGTTTGAGCAGAAAAGTGACTGACCTTACTTGAAACGAAGTCTTGCTTGTAGTAAGACTCAGAGCCTGGGATTTAACTCCATTTCTGAAGTGAAACACACAGCATAGTTCTCATCCATGTGTCACACTCTGCCTTAGAGTGAGAATCATGCTCTTGCTTTCTAGAGTCTCTAATACAGCAGGAAACCTGAGTGTGCTCAGAACAAAAGAACGGTGTTTCCTACACCTACGGACCATATGTAGTCCAAATCTGCTTCTGAAACTGATACAAAGCACTGGTCCTCTAACATCCAATGCTTGTCAGTTAAGATGAGAAACGTGTGAGCTTCGTGAATGATGTAGTTCGTTTGAGCAGAAAAGTGACTGCCCTTACTTTAAACGATGTCTTGCTTGTAGGAAGACACAGAGCCTGGGATTTAACACCATTTCTGAAGGGAAACACACAGCATAGTTCTCATCCATGGATCACACTCTGCTTTAGAGCTAGAAGCACGCTCTTGCTTTCTAGAGTCTCTAATACAGCAGGAAACCTGAATGTGATCAGAACAAAAGATCGGTGTTTCCTAAACATACTGACCATATCTAGTTCAACTCTGCTTCTGAAATTCATACAAAGCAAAGGTCCTCTAACATCCAATGCTTGTCAGTTAAGATGAGAAACGTGTGAGCATCGTGAAAGATGTAGTTCGTTTCAGCTGTAAGTAACTGCCCTTACTTGAAACAAAGTCTTGCTTGTAGGAAGACTCAGAGCCTGGGATTTAACTCCATTTCTGAAGTGAAACACACAGAAGAGTTCACATCCATTGATCACACTCTGCTTTAGAGCAAGAAGCACTCTCTTCCTTTCTAGAGTCTCTAAGAATGCAGGAAACGTGAGTGTGCTGAGAACAAAGAATGGTGTTTCCTACACATACGGACCATATCTAGTCGAACTCTGCTTCTGAAACTGATACAAAGCACTGGTCCTCTAACATCCAATGCTTGTCTGTTAAGATGAGAAACGTGTGAGCTTCGTGAACGATGTAGTTCGTTTGAGCTGAAAAGTGACTGCCCTTAACTGAAACGAAGTCTTGCTTTTAGGAAGACACAGAGCCTGGGATTTAACTCCATTTCTGAAGGGAAACACACAGCATAGTTCTCATCCATGGATCACACTCTGCCTTAGAGTGAGAATCATGCTCTTGCTTTCTAGAGTCTCTAATACAGCAGGAAACCTGAGTGTGCTCAGAACAAAAGAACGGTGTTTCCTAAACATAAGGACCATATTTGATTCAACTCTGCTTCTGAAACTGAAACAAACCACAGGTCCTCTAACACCCAATGCTTGTCAGGTAAGATCCGAAAAGTGTGAGCTTCGTGAATGATGTAGTTCGTTTGAGCTGTAAAGTAACTACCCTTACCTGAATCGAAGTCTTGCTTGTAGGAAGACTCAGAGCCTGGGATTTAACACCATTTCTGAAGTAAAACACACAGCAGAGTTCTCATGCATTGATCACACTCTGCGTTAGAGCAAGAAGCACGCTCTTGCTTTCTAGGGCTCAAAGACAGCATGAAACATGAGTGTGCTAATAACAAAAGAACGATGTTGCCTACACATACGGACCATATGTCGTCCAAATCTGCTTCTGAAACTGATACAAAGCACTGGTCCTCTAACATCAAATGCTTGTCAGTTAAGATAGAAACGTGTGAGATTCATGAACGATGTAGTTCCTTTGAGATATAAAGAAACTGCCCTTACCTGAAATGAAGTCTTGATTGTAGGAAGACTCAGAACCTGGGATTAAAATCCATTTCTGAAGTGAAACACACAGCACAGTTCTCATCCATGAAACACACTCTGCTTTAGAGCAAAATTCGCTCCTGCTTTCTAGAGTCTCTAATACAGGAGGAAATCTGAGTGTGACCTGAACAAAAGAACGGTGTTTGCTACACATACGGACCATATCTAGTCCAACTCTGCTTCTGGAACAGATACAAAGCACTGGTCCTCTAACATCCAATGCTTGTCAGGTAAGATGAGAAACGTGTGAGCTTCAGGAACGATGTAGTTCTTTTGAGCTGAAAAGTGACTGCCCTTACCTGAAACCAAGTCTTGCCTGTAGTAAGACACAGAGCCTCCATTTTAACTCCATTTCTGAAGGGAAACACACAGCATAGTTCTCATCCATGGATCACACTCTGCTTTAGAGCGAGAAGCACGCTCTTGCTTTCTAGAGTCTCTAATACAGCAGGAAACCTGAGTGTGCTCAGAACAAAAGAACGGTGTTTCCTAAACATAAGGACCATATTTGATTCAACTCTGCTTCTGAAACTGAAACAAACCACAGGTCCTCTAACACCCAATGCTTGTCAGGTAAGATCCGAAAAGTGTGAGCTTCGTGAATGATGTAGTTCGTTTGAGCTGTAAAGTAACTACCCTTACCTGAATCGAAGTCTTGCTTGTAGGAAGACTCAGAGCCTGGGATTTAACACCATTTCTGAAGTAAAACACACAGCAGAGTTCTCATGCATTGATCACACTCTGCATTAGAGCAAGAAGCATGCTCTTGCTTTCTAGAGGCTCTAAGAAAACATGAAACGTGATTTGTTGAGAACAAAAGAATGATGTTGCCTACACATACAGACCATATGTAGTCCATATCTGCTTCTGAAACTGATACAAAGCACTGGTCCTCTAACATCCAATGCTTGTCAGTTAAGATGAGAAACGTGTGAGTTTCATGAACGATGTAGTTCGTTTGAGCTAGAAAGAAACTGCCGTTACCTGAATGGAAGTCTTGCTTGTAGGAAGACTCAGAGCCTGGGATTTAACTCCATTTCTGAGGGGAAACACACAGCATAGTTCTGATCCATGGATCACACTCTGCTTTAGAGCAAGAAGCATGCTCTTGCTTTCTAGAGTGTCTAATAGAGCAGGAAACTTGAGTGTGCTCATAACAAAAGAACGGTGTTTCCTACACATACGGAACATATGTAGTTTAACTCTGCTTCTGAAAATGAATCAAAGCACTGGTCCTCTAACATCCAATGCTTGTCTGTTAAGATCCGAAACGTGTGAGCTTCGTGAACAATGTAGTTCGTTTGAGCTGTAAAGTAACTGCCCTTACCTGACACGAAATCTTGCTTGTAGGAAGACTCAGAGCCTGGGATATAACTCCATTTCTGAAGTGAAACACACAGCAGAGTTCTCATCCATTGATCACACTCTGCTTTAGAGCAAGAAGCACGCTCTTGCTTCCTAGAGGCTCTAAGACAGCATGAAACGTGAGTGTGCTAAGAACAAAAGAACGATGTTGCCTACACATACGGACCATATGTAGTGCAAATCTGCTTCTGAAACTGATACAAAGCTCTGGTCTTCTAACATCCAATGCTTGTCAGTTAAGATAGAAACGTGTGAGCTTCATGAACGATGTAGTTCCTTTGAGCTATAAAGAAACTGCCCTTACATGAAAGGAAGTCGTGCTTGTAGGAAGACTCAGAGCCTGGGATTTAACTCCATTTCTGAAGTGAAACACAAAGCAGAGTTCTCATCCATTGATCACACTCTGCTTTAGAGCAAGAAGCTCGCTCTTGCTTTCTAGAGTCTCTAATACAGGAGGAAATCTGAGTGTGACCAGAACAAAAGAACGGTGTTTCCTACAATTACGGACCATATGTAGTCCAAATCTGCTTCTGAAACTGATACAAAGCACTGGTCCTCTAACATCCAAAGCTTGTCAGTCAGGATGAGAAACGTGTGAGCTTCGTGAACAATGTAGTTCGTTTGAGCTGAAAAGTGACTGCCCTTTCCTAAAATGAATTCTTGCTTGTAGGAAGACTCAGAACCTGGGATTTAACTCCATTTCTGAAGGGAAACACACAGCATAGTTCTCATCCATGGATCACACTCTGCTTTAGAGCTAGAAGCACGCTCTTGCTTTCTAGAGTCTTTAATACAGCAGGAAACATGAGTGTGCTCAGACCAAAAGAACGGTGTTTCCTAAACATACGGACAATATCTAGTTCAACTCTGCTTCTGAAACTGAAACAAATCACAGGTCCTCTAACATCCAATTCTTGTCAGGTAAGATCCGAATCGTGTGAGCTTTGTGAACGATGTAGGCCGTTTGACCTGTAAAGTAACTTCACTTAATTGAAACGAAGTCTTGCTTGTAGGAAGACTCAGAGACTGTGATTTAATTCCATTTCTGAAGTGAAAAACACAGCAGAGTTCTCATCCATGGATCACACTGTGCTTTAGAGCAAGAAGCATGCTCTTGCTTTCTAGAGTCTTTAAGACAGCAGGAAACGTGAGTGTGCTGAGAACAAAAGAACGGTGTTTCCTACACATACGGACCATATCTAGTCCAACTCTGCTTCTGAAACTGATACATAGCACTGGACCTCTAACATCCAATTCTTGTCAGTTAAGATGAGAATCGTGTGAGCTTCAGGAACGATGTAGTTCTTTTGAGCTGAAAAGTGACTCCCCTTACCTGAAACCAAGTCTTGCTTGTAGTAAGACACAGACCCTGGGATATAACTCCATTTCTGAAGTGAAACACACAGCAGAGTTCTCATCCATTGATCACACTCTGCTTTAGAGCAAGAAGCACGCTCTTGCTTCCTAGAGGCTCTAAGACAGCATGAAACGTGAGTGTGCTAAGAACAAAAGAACGATGTTGCCTACACATACGGACCATATGTAGTGCAAATCTGCTTCTGAAACTGATACAAAGCTCTGGTCTTCTAACATCCAATGCTTGTCAGTTAAGATGAGAAACGTGTGAGCTTCGTGAATGATGTAGTTCGTTTGAGCAGAAAAGTGACTGCCCTTACCTTAAACGATGTCTTGCTTGTAGGAAGACACAGAGCCTGGGATTTAACACCATTTCTGAAGGGAAACACACAGCATAGTTCTCATCCATGGATCACACTCTGCTTTAGAGCTAGAAGCACGCTCTTGCTTTCTAGAGTCTCTAATACAGCAGGAAACCTGAATGTGATCAGAACAAAAGATCGGTGTTTCCTAAACATACTGACCATATCTAGTTCAACTCTGCTTCTGAAATTCATACAAAGCAAAGGTCCTCTAACATCCAATGCTTTTCAGTTAAGATGAGAAACGTGTGAGCATCGTGAAAGATGTAGTTCGTTTCAGCTGTAAGTAACTGCCCTTACTTGAAACAAAGTCTTGCTTGTAGGAAGACTCAGAGCCTGGGATTTAACTCCATTTCTGAAGTGAAACACACAGAAGAGTTCACATCCATTGATCACACTCTGCTTTAGAGCAAGAAGCACTCTCTTCCTTTCTAGAGTCTCTAGGAATGCAGGAAATGTGAGTGTGCTGAGAACAAAGAATGGTGTTTCCTACACATACGGACCATATCTAGTCGAACTCTGCTTCTGAAACTGATACAAAGCACTGGTCCTCTAACATCCAATGCTTGTCTGTTAAGATGAGAAACGTGTGAGCTTCGTGAACGATGTAGTTCGTTTGAGCTGAAAAGTGACTGCCCTTAACTGAAACGAAGTCTTGCTTTTAGGAAGACACAGAGCCTGGGATTTAACTCCATTTCTGAAGGGAAACACACAGCATAGTTCTCATCCATGGATCACACTCTGCTTTAGAGCGAGAAGCACGCTCTTGCTTTCTAGAGTCTCTAATACAGCAGGAAACCTGAGTGTGCTCAGAACAAAAGAACGGTGTTTCCTAAACATAAGGACCATATTTGATTCAACTCTGCTTTTGAAACTGAAACAAACCAGAGGTCCTCTAACACCCAATGCTTGTCAGGTAAGATCCGAAAAGTGTGAGCTTCGTGAATGATGTAGTTCGTTTGAGCTGTAAAGTAACTACCCTTACCTGAATCGAAGTCTTGCTTGTAGGAAGACTCAGAGCCTGGGATTTAACACCATTTCTGAAGTAAAACACACAGCAGAGTTCTCATGCATTGATCACACTCTGCTTTAGAGCAAGAAGCACGCTCTTGCTTTCTAGAGGCTCTAAGAAAACATGAAACGTGATTTGTTGAGAACAAAAGAATGATGTTGCCTACACATACAGACCATATGTAGTCCATATCTGCTTCTGAAACTGATACAAAGCACTGGTCCTCTAACATCCAATGCTTGTCAGTTAAGATGAGAAACGTGTGAGTTTCATGAACGATGTAGTTCGTTTGAGCTAGAAAGAAACTGCCGTTACCTGAATGGAAGTCTTGCTTGTAGGAAGACTCAGAGCCTGGGATTTAACTCCATTTCTGAAGTGAAACACACAGCAGAGTTCTCATCCATTGATCACACTCTGCTTTAGAGCAAGTAGCATGCTCTTGCTTTCTAGGGCTCTAAGACAGCATGAAACATGAGTGTGCTAATAACAAAAGAACGATGTTGCCTACACATACGGACCATATGTAGTCCAAATCTGCTTCTGAAACTGATACAAAGCACTGGTCCTCTAACATCCAATGCTTGTCAGGTAAGATCCGAAACGTGTGAGCTTCGTGAACAATGTAGTTCGTTTGAGCTGTAAAGTAACTGCCCTTACCTGAAATGAAGTCTTGATTGTAGGAATACTCAGAGCCTGGGATTAAACTCCATTTCTGAAGTGAAACACAGCAGAGTTCTCATCCATTGATCACACTCTGCTTTAGAGCAAGAAGCTCGCTCCTGATTTCTAGAGTCTCTAATACAGGAGGAAATCTGAGTGTGCCCAGAACAAAAGAACGGTGTTTCCTAAACATACAGACCATATCTAGTCCAACTCTGCTTCTGGAACTGATACAAAGCACTGGTCCTCTAACATCCAATGCTTGTTAGTTAAGATGAGAAACGTGTGAGCTTCATGAATGATGTAGTTCGTTTGAGCTTAAAATTGACTGCCCTTACCGGAAACGAAGTCTTGCTTGTAATAAGACACAGAGCCTGGGATTTAACTCCATTTCTGAAGGGAAACACACAGCATAGTTCTCATCCATGGATCACACTCTGCTTTAGAGCAAGAAGCATGCTCTTGCTTTCTAGAGTCTCTAATACAGCAGGAAACCTGAGTGTGCTGAGAACAAAAGAATGGTGTTTCCTACACATACAGACCATATCTAGTCCAACTCTGCTTCTGAGCTGATACAAAGCACTGGTCCTCTAACATCCAAATCTTGTCAGTTAAGATAGAAACGTGTGAGCTTCAGGAACGATGTAGTTCTTTTGAGCTGAAAAGTGACTCCCCTTACCTGAAACCAAGTCTTGCTTGTAGTAAGACACAGACCCTGGGATTTAACTCCATTTCTGAGGGGAAACACACAGCATAGTTCTCATCCATGGATCACACTCTGCTTTAGAGCAAGAAGCATGCTCTTGCTTTCTAGAGTGTCTAATAGAGCAGGAAACCTGAGTGTGCTCATAACAAAAGAACGGTGTTTCCTACACATACGGAACATATCTAGTTTAACTCTGCTTCTGAAAATGAATCAAAGCACTGGTCCTCTAACATCCAATGCTTGTCTGTTAAGATCCGAAACGTGTGAGCTTCGTGAACAATGTAGTTCGTTTGAGCTGTAAAGTAACTGCCCTTACCTGAAACGAAATCTTGCTTGTAGGAAGACTCAGAGCCTGGGATATAACTCCATTTCTGAAGTGAAACACACAGCAGAGTTCTCATCCATTGATCACACTCTGCTTTAGAGCAAGAAGCTCACTCTTGCTTTCTAGAGTCTCTAATACAGGAGGAAATCTGAGTGTGACGAGAACAAAAGAACGGTGTTTCCTACAATTACGGACCATATGTAGTCAAAATCTGCTTCTGAAACTGATACAAAGCACTGGTCCTCTAACATCCAAAGCTTGTCAGTCAGGATGAGAAACGTGTGAGCTTCGTGAACAATGTAGTTCGTTTGAGCTGAAAAGTGACTGCCCTTTCCTAAAATGAATTCTTGCTTGTAGGAAGACTCAGAACCTGGGATTTAACTCCATTTCTGAAGGGAAACACACAGCATAGTTCTCATCCATGGATCACACTCTGCTTTAGAGCTAGAAGCACGCTCTTGCTTTCTAGAGTCTTTAATACAGCAGGAAACATGAGTATGCTCAGACCAAAAGAACGGTGTTTCCTAAACATACGGACAATATCTAGTTCAACTCTGCTTCTGAAACTGAAACAAATCACAGGTCCTCTAACATCCAATTCTTGTCAGGTAAGATCCGAATCGTGTGAGCTTTGTGAACGATGTAGGCCGTTTGACCTGTAAAGTAACTTCACTTAATTGAAACGAAGTCTTGCTTGTAGGAAGACTCAGAGACTGTGATTTAATTCCATTTCTGAAGTGAAAAACACAGCAGAGTTCTCATCCATGGATCACACTGTGCTTTAGAGCAAGAAGCATGCTCTTGCTTTCTAGAGTCTTTAAGACAGCAGGAAACGTGAGTGTGCTGAGAACAAAAGAACGGTGTTTCCTACACATACGGACCATATCTAGTCCAACTCTGCTTCTGAAACTGATACATAGCACTGGACCTCTAACATCCAATGCTTGTCAGTTAAGATGAGAATCGTGTGAGCTTCATGAACGATGTAGTTCGTTTGAGCAGAAAAGTGACTGACCTTACTTGAAACGAAGTCTTGCTTGTAGGAAGACTCAGAGCCTGGGATTTAACTCCATTTCTGAAGTGAAACACACAGCATAGTTCTCATCCATGTGTCACACTCTGCTTTAGAGTGAGAATCATGCTCTTGCTTTCTAGAGTCTCTAATACAGCAGGAAACCTGAGTGTGCTGAGAACAAAAGAATGGTGTTTCCTACACATACAGACCATATCTAGTCCAACTCTGCTTCTGAGCTGATACTAAGCACTGGTCCTCTAACATCCAAATCTTGTCAGTTAAGATAGAAACGTGTGAGCTTCAGGAACGATGTAGTTCTTTTGAGCTGAAAAGTGGCTCCCCTTACCTGAAACCAAGTCTTGCTTGTAGTAAGACACAGACCCTGGGATATAACTCCATTTCTGAAGTGAAACACACAGCAGAGTTCTCATCCATTGATCACACTCTGCTTTAGAGCAAGAAGCACGCTCTTGCTTCCTAGAGGCTCTAAGACAGCATGAAACGTGAGTGTGCTAAGAACAAAAGAACGATGTTGCCTACACATACGGACCATATGTAGTGCAAATCTGCTTCTGAAACTGATACAAAGCACTGGTCCTCTAACATCCAATGCTTGTCAGTTAAGATAGAAACGTGTGAGCTTCATGAACGATGTAGTTCCTTTGAGCTATAAAGAAACTGCCCTAACATGAAAGGAAGTCTTGCTTGTAGGAAGACTCAGAGCATGGGATTTAACTCCATTTCTGAAGTGAAACACACAGCAGAGTTCTCATCCATTGATCACACTCTGCTTTAGAGCAAGAAGCTCGCTCTTGGTTTCTAGAGTCTCTAATACAGGAGGAAATCTGAGTGTGACCAGAACAAAAGAACGGTGTTTCCTACACATACGGACCATATCTAGTCCAACTCTCCTTCTGGAACTGATACAAAGCAATGGTTCTCTATTATCCAATGCTTGTCAGTTAAGATTAGAAACGTGTGAGCTTCGTGAATGATGTAGTTTTTTTTGAGCTGAAAAGTGACTGCCCTTATCTGAAACCAAGTCTTGCCTGTAGTAAGACACAGAGCCAGCAATTTAACTCCATTTCTGAAGGGAAACACACAGCATAGTTCTCATCCATGGATCACACTCTGCTTTAGAGCAAGAAGCATGCTCTTGCCTTCTAGAGTCTCTAATACAGAAAGAAACCTGAGTGTGCTGAGAACAAAAGAACGGTGTTTCCTACACATACGGAACATATCTAGTTTAACTCTGCTTCTGAAACTGAAACAAACCACAGGTCCTCTAACATCCAATGCTTGTCAGTTAAGATGAGAATCGTGTGAGCTTCGTGAACGATGTAGTTCGTTTGAGCAGAAAAGTGACTGCCCTTACCTGAAATGAAGTCTTGCATGTAGGAAGACTCAGAGCCTGGGATTTAACTCCATTTCTGAAGTGAAACACACAGCAGTGTTCTCATCCATTGATCACACTCTGCTTTTGAACAAGAAGCACGCTCTTGCTTTCTAGAGTCTCTAAGACAGCAGGAAACGTGAGTGTGCTGAGAACAAAAGGACGGTGTTTCCTACATATACGGACCATATCTAGTCCAACTCTGTTTCTGAAGCTGATACAAAGCACTGGTCCTCTAACATCCAATGCTTCTCAGGTAAGATCTGAAACGTGTGAGCTTAGTGAACGATGTAGTTTCTTTGAGCTGTAAAGTAACTGCCGTTACCTGAAACGAAATCTTGCTTGTAGGAAGACTCAGAGCCTGGGATTTAACTCCATTTCTGAAGTGAAACACACAGCAGAGTTCTCATCCATGGATCACACTCTGCTTTAGAGCGAGAAGCACACTTTTGCTTTCTAGATTCTCTAATACAGCAGGAAACCTGAGTGTGCTCAGAACAAAAGAACGGTGTTTCCTACACATACGGACCATATCTAGTCCAACTCTGCTTCTGGAACTGATACAAAGCACTGGTTCTCTATTATCCAATGCTCGTCAGTTAAGATTAGAAACGTGTGAGCTTCGTGAATGATGTAGTTCGTTTGAGCTGTAAAGTGACTGCCCTTACCTGAAACCATGTCTTGCCTGTAGTAAGACACAGAGCCTGCAATTTAACTCCATTTCTGAGGGAAACAGACAGCATAGTTCTCATCCATGGATCACACTCTGCTATAGAGCAAGAAGCATGCTCTTGCTTTCTAGAGTCTCTAATACAGAAAGAAACCTGAGTGTGCTGAGAACAAAAGAACGGTGTTTCCTACACATTTGGAACATATCTAGTTTAACTCTGCTTCTGAAACTGAAACAAACCACAGGTCCTCTAACATCCAATGCTTGTCAGTTAAGATGAGAAACGTGTGAGCTTCGTGAATGATGTAGTTCGTTTGAGCAGAAAAGTGACTGCCCTTACCTGAAATGAAGTCTTGCATGTAGGAAGATTCAGAGCCTGGGATTTAACTCCATTTCTGAAGTGAAACACACAGCAGTGTTCTCATCCATTGATCACACTCAGCTTTTGAACAAGAAGCACGCTCTTGCTTTCTAGAGTCTCTAAGACAGCAGGAAACGTGAGTGTGCTGAGAACAAAAGGACGGTGTTTCCTACACATACGGACCATATCTAGTCCAACTCTGCTTCTGAAGCTGATACAAAGCACTGGTCCTCTAACATCCAATGCTTGTCAGGTAAGATCTGAAACTTGTGAGCTGCGTGAACGATGTAGTTTTTTTGAGCTGTAAAGTAACTGCCGTTACCTGAAACGAAATCTTGCTTGTAGGAAGACTCAGAGCCTGGGATTTTACTCCATTTCTGAAGTGAAACACACATCAGAGTTCTCATCCATGGATCACACTCTGCTTTAGAGCAAGAAGCACACCCTTGCTTTCTAGAGTCTCTAATACAGCAGGAAACCTCAGTGTGCTCAGAATAAAAGAACGGTGTTTCCTACACATTCGGAACATATCTAGTTTAACTCTGCTTCTGAAACTGAAACAAACCACAGGTCCTCTAACATCCAATGCTTGTCAGTTAAGATGAGAATCGTGTGAGCTTCGTGAACGATGTAGTTCGTTTGAGCAGAAAAGTGACTGCCCTTACCTGAAATGAAGTCTTGCATGTAGGAAGACTCAGAGCCTGGGATTTAACTCCATTTCTGAAGTGAAACACACAGCAGTGTTCTCATCCATTGATCACACTCTGCTTTTGAACAAGAAGCACGCTCTTGCTTTCTAGAGTCTCTAAGACAGCAGGAAACGTGAGTGTGCTGAGAACAAAAGGACGGTGTTTCCTACACATAGGGACCATATCTAGTCCAACTCTGTTTCTGAAGCTGATACAAAGCACTGGTCCTCTAACATCCAATGCTTCTCAGGTAAGATCTGAAACGTGTGAGCTTAGTGAACGATGTAGTTTCTTTGAGCTGTAAAGTAACTGCCGTTACCTGAAACGAAATCTTGCTTGTAGGAAGACTCAGAGCCTGGGATTTAACTCCATTTCTGAAGTGAAACACACAGCAGAGTTCTCATCCATGGATCACACTCTGCTTTAGAGCGAGAAGCACACTCTTGCTTTCTAGAGTCTCTAATACAGCAGGAAACCTGAGTGTGCTCAGAACAAAAGAACGGTGTTTCCTACACATACGGACCATATCTAGTCCAACTCTGCTTCTGGAACTGATACAAAGCACTGGTTCTCTATTATCCAATGCTCATCAGTTAAGATTAGAAACGTGTGAGCTTTGTGAATGATGTAGTTCGTTTGAGCTGAAAAGTGACTGCCCTTACCTGAAACCAAGTCTTGCCTGTAGTAAGACACAGAGCCTGCAATTTAACTCCATTTCTGAAGGGAAACACACAGCATAGTTCTCATCCATGGATCACACTCTGCTATAGAGCAAGAAGCATGCTCTTGCTTTCTAGAGTCTCTAATACAGAAAGAAACCTGAGTGTGCTGAGAACAAAAGAACGGTGTTTCCTACACATTCGGAACATATCCAGTTTAACTCTGCTTCTGAAACTGAAACAAACCACAGGTCCTCTAACATCCAATGCTTGTCAGTTAAGATGAGAAACGTGTGAGCTTCGTGAATGATGTAGTTCGTTTGAGCAGAAAAGTGACTGCCCTTACCTGAAATGAAGTCTTGCATGTAGGAAGATTCAGAGCCTGGGATTTAACTCCATTTCTGAAGTGAAACACACAGCAGTGTTCTCATCCATTGATCACACTCAGCTTTTGAACAAGAAGCACGCTCTTGCTTTCTAGAGTCTCTAAGACAGCAGGAAACGTGAGTGTGCTGAGAACAAAAGGACGGTGTTTCCTACACATAGGGACCATATCTAGTCCAACTCTGCTTCTGAAGCTGATACAAAGCACTGGTCCTCTAACATCCAATGGTTGTCAGGTAAGATCTGAAACTTGTGAGCTTCGTGAACGATGTAGTTTTTTTGAGCTGTAAAGTAACTGCCGTTACCTGAAACGAAATCTTGCTTGTAGGAAAACTCAGAGCCTGGGATTTTACTCCATTTCTAAAGTAAAACACACAGCAGAGTTCTCATCCATGGATCACACTCTGCTTTAGAGCGAGAAGCACACCCTTGCTTTCTAGAGTCTCTAATACAGCAGGAAACCTGAGTGTGCTCACAATAAAAGAACGGTGTTTCCTACACATTCGGAACATATCTAGTTTAACTCTGCTTCTGAAACTGAAACAAACCACAGGTCCTCTAACATCCATTGCTTGTCAGTTAAGATGAGAAACGTGTGAGCTTCGTGAATGATGTAGTTCGTTTGAGCAGAAAAGTGACTGCCCTTACCTGAAATGAAGTCTTGCATGTAGGAAGTTTCAGAGCCTGGGATTTAACTCCATTTATGAAGTGAAACACACAGCATAGTTCTCATCCATGGATCACACTCTGCTTTAGAGCAAGAAGCATGCTCTTGCTTTCTAGAGTCTCTAATACAGCCAGAAACCTTAGTGTGCTGAGAACAAAAGAATGGTGTTTCCTACACATACAGACCATATCTAGTCCAACTCTGCTTCTGAAGCTGATACAAAGCACTGGTCCTCTAACATCCAAAGCTTGTCAGTTAAGATCCAAAACGTCTGAGCTTCGTGAACAGTGTAGTTCGTTTGAGCTGTAAAATAACTGCCCTTACCAGAAACGAAATCTTGCTTGTAGGAAGACTCAGAGCCTTGGATTTAACTCCATTTCTGAAGTGAAACACACAGCAGAGTTCTCATCCATTGATCACACTCTGCTTTAGAGCAAGAAGCACGCTCTTGCTTTCTAGGGCTCTAAGACAGCATGAAACATGAGTGTGCTAATAACAAAAGAACGATGTTGCCTACACATACGGACCATATGTCGTCCAAATCTGCTTCTGAAACTGATACAAAGCACTGGTCCTCTAACATCCAATGCTTGTCAGTTAAGATAGAAACGTGTGAGATTCATGAACGATGTAGTTCCTTTGAGATATAAAGAAACTGCCCTTACCTGAAATGAAGTCTTGATTGTAGGAAGACTCAGAACCTGGGATTAAACTCCATTTCTGAAGTGAAACACACAGCACAGTTCTCATCCATGAAACACACTCTGCTTTAGAGCAAAATTCGCTCCTGCTTTCTAGAGTCTCTAATACAGGAGGAAATCTGAGTGTGACCTGAACAAAAGAACGGTGTTTGCTACACATATGGACCATATCTAGTCCAACTCTGCTTCTGGAACAGATACAAAGCACTGGTCCTCTAACATCCAATGCTTGTCAGGTAAGATGAGAAACGTGTGAGCTTCAGGAACGATGTAGTTCTTTTGAGCTGAAAAGTAACTACCCTTACCTGAATCGAAGGCTTGCTTGTAGGAAGACTCAGAGCCTGGGATTTAACTCCATTTCTGAAGGGAAACACACAGCATAGTTCTCATCCATGGATCACACTCTGCTTTAGAGCGAGAAGCACGCTCTTGCTTTCTAGAGTCTCTAATACAGCAGGAAACCTGAGTGTGCTCAGAACAAAAGAACGGTGTTTCCTAAACATAAGGACCATATTTGATTCAACTCTGCTTCTGAAATTGAAACAAACCACAGGTCCTCTAACACCCAATGCTTGTCAGGTAAGATCCGAAAAGTGTGAGCTTCGTGAATGATGTAGTTCGTTTGAGCTGTAAAGTAACTACCCTTACCTGAATCGAAGTCTTGCTTGTAGGAAGACTCAGAGCCTGGGATTTAACACCATTTCTGAAGTAAAACACACAGCAGAGTTCTCATGCATTGATCACACTCTGCTTTAGAGCAAGAAGCACGCTCTTGCTTTCTAGAGGCTCTAAGAAAACATGAAACGTGATTTGTTGAGAACAAAAGAATGATGTTGCCTACACATACAGACCATATGTAGTCCATATGTGCTTCTGAAACTGATACAAAGCACTGGTCCTCTAACATCCAATGCTTGTCAGTTAAGATGAGAAACGTGTGAGTTTCATGAACGATGTAGTTCGTTTGAGCTAGAAAGAAACTGCCGTTACCTGAATGGAAGTCTTGCTTGTAGGAAGACTCAGAGCCTGGGATTTAACTCCATTTCTGAAGTGAAACACACAGCAGAGTTCTCATCCATTGATCACACTCTGCTTTAGAGCAAGTAGCACGCTCTTGCTTTCTAGGGCTCTAAGACAGCATGAAACATGAGTGTGCTAATAACAAAAGAACGATGTTGCCTACACATACGGACCATATGTAGTCCAAATCTGCTTCTGAAACTGATACAAAGCACTGGTCCTCTAACATCCAATGCTTGTCAGGTAAGATCCGAAACGTGTGAGCTTCGTGAACAATGTAGTTCGTTTGAGCTGTAAAGTAACTGCCCTTACCTGAAATGAAGTCTTGATTGTAGGAATACTCAGAGCCTGGGATTAAACTCCATTTCTGAAGTGAAACACAGCAGAGTTCTCATCCATTGATCACACTCTGCTTTAGAGCAAGAAGCTCGCTCCTGATTTCTAGAGTCTCTAATACAGGAGGAAATCTGAGTGTGCCCAGAAAAAAAGAACGGTGTTTCCTAAACATACAGACCATATCTAGTCCAACTCTGCTTCTGGAACTGATACAAAGCACTGGTCCTCTAACATCCAATGCTTGTTAGTTAAGATGAGAAACGTGTGAGCTTCATGAAAGATGTAGTTCGTTTGAGCTTAAAAGTGACTGCCCTTACCGGAAACGAAGTCTTGCTTGTAATAAGACACAGAGCCTGGGATTTAACTCCATTTCTGAAGGGAAACACACAGCATAGTTCTCATCCATGGATCACACTCTGCTTTAGAGCAAGAAGCATGCTCTTGCTTTCTAGAGTCTCTAATACAGCAGGAAACCTGAGTGTGCTGAGAACAAAAGAATGGTGTTTCCTACACATACAGACCATACCTAGTCCAACTCTGCTTCTGAGCTGATACAAAGCACTGGTCCTCTAACATCCAAATCTTGTCAGTTAAGATAGAAACGTGTGAGCTTCAGGAACGATGTAGTTCTTTTGAGCTGAAAAGTGACTCCCCTTACCTGAAACCAAGTCTTGCTTGTAGTAAGACACAGACCCTGGGATTTAACTCCATTTCTGAGGGGAAACACACAGCATAGTTCTCATCCATGGATCACACTCTGCTTTAGAGCAAGAAGCATGCTCTTGCTTTCTAGAGTGTCTAATAGAGCAGGAAACCTGAGTGAGCTCATAACAAAAGAACGGTGTTTCCTACACATACGGAACATATCTAGTTTAACTCTGCTTCTGAAAATGAATCAAAGCACTGGTCCTCTAACATCCAATGCTTGTCTGTTAAGATCCGAAACGTGTGAGCTTCGTGAACAATGTAGTTCGTTTGAGCTGTAAAGTAACTGCCCTTACCTGAAATGAAATCTTGCTTGTAGGAAGACTCAGAGCCTGGGATATAACTCCATTTCTGAAGTGAAACACACAGCAGAGTTCTCATCCATTGATCACACTCTGCTTTAGAGCAAGAAGCACGCTCTTGCTTCCTAGAGGCTCTAAGACAGCATGAAACGTGAGTGTGCTAAGAACAAAAGAACGATGTTGCCTACACATACGGACCATATGTAGTGCAAATCTGCTTCTGAAACTGATACAAAGCACTGGTCCTCTAACATCCAATGCTTGTCAGTTAAGATAGAAACGTGTGAGCTTCATGAACGATGTAGTTCCTTTGAGCTATAAAGAAACTGCCCTTACATGAAAGGAAGTCTTGCTTGTAGGAAGACTCAGAGCCTGGGATTTAACTCCATTTCTGAAGTGAAACACACAGCAGAGTTCCCATCCATTGATCACACTCTGCTTTAGAGCAAGAAGCTCGCTCTTGCTTTCTAGAGTCTCTAATACAGGAGGAAATCTGAGTGTGACCAGAACAAAAGAACGGTGTTTCCTACAATTACGGACCATATGTAGTCAAAATCTGCTTCTGAAACTGATACAAAGCACTGGTCCTCTAACATCCAAAGCTTGTCAGTCAGGATGAGAAACGTGTGAGCTTCGTGAACAATGTAGTTCGTTTGAGCTGAAAAGTGACTGCCCTTTCCTAAAATGAATTCTTGCTTTTAGGAAGACTCAGAACCTGGGATTTAACTCCATTTCTGAAGGGAAACACACAGCATAGTTCTCATCCATGGATCACACTCTGCTTTAGAGCTAGAAGCACGCTCTTGCTTTCTGGAGTCTTTAATACAGCAGGAAACATGAGTGTGCTCAGACCAAAAGAACGGTGTTTCCTAAACATACGGACAATATCTAGTTCAACTCTGCTTCTGAAACTGAAACAAATCACAGGTCCTCTAACATCCAATTCTTGTCAGGTAAGATCCGAATCGTGTGAGCTTTGTGAACGATGTAGGCCGTTTGACCTGTAAAGTAACTTCACTTAATTGAAACGAAGTCTTGCTTGTAGGAAGACCCAGAGTCTGTGATTTAATTCCATTTCTGAAGTGAAAAACACAGCAGAGTTCTCATCCATGGATCACACTGTGCTTTAGAGCAAGAAGCATGCTCTTGCTTTCTAGAGTCTTTAAGACAGCAGGAAACGTGAGTGTGCTGAGAACAAAAGAACGGAGTTTCCTACACATACGGACCATATCTAGTCCAACTCTGCTTCTGAAACTGATACATAGCACTGGACCTCTAACATCCAATGCTTGTCAGTTAATATGAGAATCGTGTGAGCTTCATGAACGATGTAGTTCGTTTGAGCAGAAAAGTGACTGACCTTACTTGAAACGAAATCTTGCTTGTAGGAAGACTCAGAGCCTGGGATTTAACTCCATTTCTGAAGGGAAACACACAGCAGAGTTCTCATCCATGGATCACACTCTGCTTTAGAGCGAGAAGCACACTCTTGCTTTCTAGAGTCTCTAATACAGCAGGAAACATGAGTGTGCTCAGAACAAAAGAACGGTGTTTCCTACACATACGGACCATATCTAGTCCAACTCTGCTTCTGGAACTGATACAAAGCACTGGTTCTCTATTATCCAATGCTCGTCAGTTAAGATTAGAAACGTGTGAGCTTCGTGAATGATGTAGTTCGTTTGAGCTGAAAAGTGAATGCCCTTACCTGAAACCAAGTCTTGCCTGTAGTAAGACACAGACCCTGGGATATAACTCCATTTCTGAAGGGAAACACACAGCAGAGTTCTCATCCATTGATCACACTCTGCTTTAGAGCAAGAAGCACGCTCTTGCTTCCTAGAGGCTCTAAGACAGCATGAAACGTGAGTGTGCTAAGAACAAAAGAACGATGTTGCCTACACATACGGATCATATGTAGTGCAAATCTGCTTCTGAAACTGATACAAAGCACTGGTCCTCTAACATCCAATGCTTGTCAGTTAAGATAGAAACGTGTGAGCTTCATGAACGATGTAGTTCCTTTGAGCTATAAAGAAACTGCCCTAACATGAAAGGAAGTCTTGCTTGTAGGAAGACTCAGAGCATGGGATTTAACTCCATTTCTGAAGTGAAACACACAGCAGAGTTCTCATCCATTGATCACACTCTGCTTTAGAGCAAGAAGCTCGCTAGTGGTTTCTAGAGTCTCTAATACAGGAGGAAATCTGAGTGTGACCAGAACAAAAGAACGGTGTTTCCTACACATACGGACCATATCTAGTCCAACTCTGCTTATGGAACTGATACAAAGCAATGGTTCTCTATTATCCGATGCTTGTCAGTTAAGATTAGAAACGTGTGAGCTTCGTGAATGATGTAGTTTGTTTGAGCTGAAAATTGACTGCCCTTATCTGAAACCAAGTCTTGCCTGTAGTAAGACACAGAGCCGGCAATTTAACTCCATTTCTGAAGGGAAACACACAGCATAGTTCTCATCCATGGATCACACTCTGCTTTAGAGCAAGAAGCATGCTCTTGCCTTCTAGAGTCTCTAATACAGAAAGAAACCTGAGTGTGCTGAGAACAAAAGAACGGTGTTTCCTACACATACGGAACATATCTATTTTAACTCTGCTTCTGAAACTGAAACAAACCACAGGTCCTCTAACATCCAATGCTTGTCAGTTAAGATGAGAAACGTGTGAGCTTCGTGAATGATGTAGTTCGTTTGAGCAGAAAAGCGACTGCCCTTACCTGAAATGAAGTCTTGCATGTAGGAAGATTCAGAGCCTGGGATTTAACTCCATTTCTGAATTGAAACACACAGCAGTGTTCTCATCCATTGATCACACTCAGCTTTTGAACAAGAAGCACGCTCTTGCTTTCTAGAGTCTCTAAGACAGCAGGAAACGTGAGTTTGCTGAGAACAAAAGGACGGTGTTTCCTACACATACGGACCATATCTAGTCCAACTCTGCTTCTGAAGCTGATACAAAGCACTGGTCCTCTAACATCCAATGCTTGTCAGGTAAGATCTGAAACTTGTGAGCTTCGTGAACGATTTAGTTTTTTTGAGCTGTAAAGTAACTGCCGTTACCTGAAACGAAATCTTGCTTGTAGGAAGACTCAGAGCCTGGGATTTTACTCCATTTCTAAAGTAAAACACACAGCAGAGTTCTCATCCATGGATCACACTCTGCTTTAGAGCGAGAAGCACACCCTTGCTTTCTAGAGTCTCTAATACAGCAGGAAACCTGAGTGTGCTCAGAATAAAAGAACGGTGTTTCCTACACATTCAGAACATATCTAGTTTAACTCTGCTTCTGAAACTGAAACAAACCACAGGTCCTCTAACATCCATTGCTTGTCAGTTAAGATGAGAAACGTGTGAGCTTCGTGAATGATGTAGTTCGTTTGAGCAGAAAAGTGACTGCCCTTACCTGAAATGAAGTCTTGCATGTAGGAAGTTTCAGAGCCTGGGATTTAACTCCATTTCTGAAGTGAAACACACAGCATAGTTCTCATCCATGGATCACACTCTGCTTTAG
The DNA here is from genome assembly GCA_949786385.1 of Onychomys leucogaster. Lineage (NCBI taxonomy): Eukaryota > Metazoa > Chordata > Mammalia > Rodentia > Cricetidae > Onychomys > Onychomys leucogaster. Next base: position 54,369 of record CATKUP010000587.1, read on the forward strand.
AGCAAGAAGCATGCTCTTGCTTTCTAGAGTCTCTAATACAGCCGGAAACCTTAGTGTGCTCAGAACAAAAGAATGGTGTTTCCTACACATACAGACCATATCTAGTCCAACTCTGCTTCTGAAACTGAAACAAATCACAGGTCCTCTAACATCCAATGCTTGTCAGGTAAGATCCGAATCGTGTGAGCTTCGTGAACGATGTAGGCCGTTTGACCTGTAAAGTAACTTGACTTAACTGAAACGAAGTCTTGCTTGAAGGAAGACTCAGAGACTGGGATTTAATTCCATTTCTGAAGTGAAACACACAGCAGAGTTCTCATCCATGGACCACACTGTGCTTTAGAGCAAGAAGCATGCTCTTGCTTTCTAGAGTCTTTAAGACAGCAGGAAACGTGAATGTGCTGAGAACAAAAGAACGGTGTTTCCTACACATACGGACCATATCTAGTCCAACTCTGCTTCTGAAACTGATACATAGCACTGGTCCTCTAACATCCAATGCTTGTCAGTTAAGATGAGAAACGTGTGAGCTTCGTGAACGATGTAGTTCGTTTGAGCAGAAAAGTGACTGCCCTTACTTGAAACGAAGTCTTGAATGTAGGAAGACTCAGAGCCTGGGATTTAACTCCATTTCTGAAGGGAAACACACAGCATAGTTCATCCATGTGTCACACTCTGCTTTAGAGTGAGAATCACGCTCTTGCTTTTAGAGTCTCTAATATAGCAGGTAATCTGAGTGTGCCCAGAACAAAAGAACGGTGTTTCTTACACTTACAGACCATATGTAGTCCAAATCTGCTTCTGAAACTGATACAAACACTGACCCTCTAACATCCAATGCTTGTCAGTTAAGATGAGAAACGTGTGAGCTTTGTGAACGATGTAGTTCGTTTGAGCAGAAAAGTGACTGCCCATACCTGAATCGAAGTCTTGTTTGTAGGAAGACTCAGAGCCTGTGATTTAACTCCATTTCTGAAGTGAAACACACAGCAGTGTAATCATCCATTGATCATACTCTGCTTTAGAACAAGAAGCACGCTCTTGCTTTCTAGAGTCTCTAAGACAGCAGGAAACGAGTGTGTGCTGAGAACAAAAGAACGGTGTTTCTACACATACGGACCACATCTAGTTCAACTCTTCTTCTGAAACTGATACAAAGCACTGGTCCTCTAACATCCAATGCTTGTCTGTTAAGATGAGAAACGTGTGAGCTTCGTGAACGATGTAGTTCGTTTGAGCTGAAAAGTGACTGCCCTTACCTGAAACGAAGTCTTGCTTGTAGGAAGACACAGAGCCTTGGATTTAACTCCATTTCTGAAGGGAAACACACAGCATAGTTCTCATCCATGGATCACACTCTGCTTTAGAGCAAGAAGCATGCTCTTGCTTTCTAGATTCTCTAATAGAGCAGGAAATCTGAGTGTGCACAGAACAAAAGAACGGAGTTTCCTACACATACGGACCATATGTAGTCCAACTCTTCTTCTGAAACTGATACAAAGCACTGGTCCTCTAACACCCAATGCTTGTCAGTTAAGATGGGAAACGTGTGAGCTTCATGAACGATGTAGTTCGTTTGAGCAGAAAAGTGACTGCCCTTACCTTAAACGAAGTCTTGCTTGTAGGAAGACTCAGAGCCTGGGATTTAACTCCATTTCTGAAGTGAAACACACAGCAGTGTTCTCATCCATTGATCACACTCTGCTTTAGAAGAAGAAGCACTCTCTTGCTTTCTAAAGTCTCTAAGACAGCAGGAAACGTGAGTGTGCGGAGAACAAAAGAACGGTGTTTCCTACACATACGGACCATATCTAGTCCAACTCTCCTTCCTAAACTGATACAAAGCACTGGTCCTCTAACATCCAATGCTTGTCTGTTAAGAAGAGAAATGTGTGAGTTCAGTGAACGATGTAGTTAGTTTGACCTGAAAAGTGACTGCCGTTATCTGAAACGAAGTCTTGCTTGTAGGAAGACACAGAGATTGAGTTTTAACTCCATTTATGAAGGGAAACACAAAGCATAGTTGTCATCCATGGATCACACTCTGCTTTAGAGCGAGAAGCATGCTCTTGCTTTCTGGAGTCTCTAACACAGCAGGAAACGTGAGTGTGCTGAGAAAAAAAGAACGGTGTTTCCTACACATACAGACCATATCTAGTACAACTCTTCTTCTGAAACTGATACAAATCACTGGTCCTCTAAAATCCAATGCTTGTCAGTTAAGATGGGAGACGTGTGAATTCATGAACGATGTAGTTCGTTTGAGCAGAAAAGTGACTGCCCTTACCTTAAACGAAGTCTTGCTTGTAGGAAGACTCAGAGCCTGGGATTTAACTCCATTTCTGAAGTGAAACACACAGCAGTGTTCTCATCCATTGATCACACTCAGCTTTTGAACAAGAAGCACGCTCTTGCTTTCTAGAGTCTCTAAGACAGCAGGAAACGTGAGTTTGCTGAGAACAAAAGGACGGTGTTTCCTACACATACGGACCATATCTAGTCCAACTCTGCTTCTGAAGCTGATACAAAGCACTGGTCCTCTAACATCCAATGCTTGTCAGGTAAGATCTGAAACTTGTGAGCTTCGTGAACGATTTAGTTTTTTTGAGCTGTAAAGTAACTGCCGTTACCTGAAACGAAATCTTGCTTGTAGGAAGACTCAGAGCCTGGGATTTTACTCCATTTCTAAAGTAAAACACACAGCAGAGTTCTCATCCATGGATCACACTCTGCTTTAGAGCGAGAAGCACACCCTTGCTTTCTAGAGTCTCTAATACAGCAGGAAACCTGAGTGTGCTCAGAATAAAAGAACGGTGTTTCCTACACATTCAGAACATATCTAGTTTAACTCTGCTTCTGAAACTGAAACAAACCACAGGTCCTCTAACATCCATTGCTTGTCAGTTAAGATGAGAAACGTGTGAGCTTCGTGAATGATGTAGTTCGTTTGAGCAGAAAAGTGACTGCCCTTACCTGAAATGAAGTCTTGCATGTAGGAAGTTTCAGAGCCTGGGATTTAACTCCATTTCTGAAGTGAAACACACAGCATAGTTCTCATCCATGGATCACACTCTGCTTTAGAGCAAGAAGCATGCTCTTGCTTTCTAGAGTCTCTAATACAGCCGGAAACCTTAGTGTGCTCAGAACAAAAGAATGGTGTTTCCTACACATACAGACCATATCTAGTCCAACTCTGCTTCTGAAACTGAAACAAATCACAGGTCCTCTAACATCCAATGCTTGTCAGGTAAGATCCGAATCGTGTGAGCTTCGTGAACGATGTAGGCCGTTTGACCTGTAAAGTAACTTGACTTAACTGAAACGAAGTCTTGCTTGAAGGAAGACTCAGAGACTGGGATTTAATTCCATTTCTGAAGTGAAACACACAGCAGAGTTCTCATCCATGGACCACACTGTGCTTTAGAGCAAGAAGCATGCTCTTGCTTTCTAGAGTCTTTAAGACAGCAGGAAACGTGAATGTGCTGAGAACAAAAGAACGGTGTTTCCTACACATACGGACCATATCTAGTCCAACTCTGCTTCTGAAACTGATACATAGCACTGGTCCTCTAACATCCAATGCTTGTCAGTTAAGATGAGAAACGTGTGAGCTTCGTGAACGATGTAGTTCGTTTGAGCAGAAAAGTGACTGCCCTTACTTGAAACGAAGTCTTGAATGTAGGAAGACTCAGAGCCTGGGATTTAACTCCATTTCTGAAGGGAAACACACAGCATAGTTCGTCCATGTGTCACACTCTGCTTTAGAGTGAGAATCACGCTCTTGCTTTTAGAGTCTCTAATATAGCAGGTAATCTGAGTGTGCCCAGAACAAAAGAACGGTGTTTCTTACACTTACAGACCATATGTAGTCCAAATCTGCTTCTGAAACTGATACAAACACTGACCCTCTAACATCCAATGCTTGTCAGTTAAGATGAGAAACGTGTGAGCTTTGTGAACGATGTAGTTCGTTTGAGCAGAAAAGTGACTGCCCATACCTGAATCGAAGTCTTGTTTGTAGGAAGACTCAGAGCCTGTGATTTAACTCCATTTCTGAAGTGAAACACACAGCAGTGTAATCATCCATTGATCATACTCTGCTTTAGAACAAGAAGCACGCTCTTGCTTTCTAGAGTCTCTAAGACAGCAGGAAACGAGTGTGTGCTGAGAACAAAAGAACGGTGTTTCTACACATACGGACCACATCTAGTTCAACTCTTCTTCTGAAACTGATACAAAGCACTGGTCCTCTAACATCCAATGCTTGTCTGTTAAGATGAGAAACGTGTGAGCTTCGTGAACGATGTAGTTCGTTTGAGCTGAAAAGTGACTGCCCTTACCTGAAACGAAGTCTTGCTTGTAGGAAGACACAGAGCCTTGGATTTAACTCCATTTCTGAAGGGAAACACACAGCATAGTTCTCATCCATGGATCACACTCTGCTTTAGAGCAAGAAGCATGCTCTTGCTTTCTAGATTCTCTAATAGAGCAGGAAATCTGAGTGTGCACAGAACAAAAGAACGGAGTTTCCTACACATACGGACCATATGTAGTCCAACTCTTCTTCTGAAACTGATACAAAGCACTGGTCCTCTAACACCCAATGCTTGTCAGTTAAGATGGGAAACGTGTGAGCTTCATGAACGATGTAGTTCGTTTGAGCAGAAAAGTGACTGCCCTTACCTTAAACGAAGTCTTGCTTGTAGGAAGACTCAGAGCCTGGGATTTAACTCCATTTCTGAAGTGAAACACACAGCAGTGTTCTCATCCATTGATCACACTCTGCTTTAGAAGAAGAAGCACTCTCTTGCTTTCTAAAGTCTCTAAGACAGCAGGAAACGTGAGTGTGCGGAGAACAAAAGAACGGTGTTTCCTACACATACGGACCATATCTAGTCCAACTCTCCTTCCTAAACTGATACAAAGCACTGGTCCTCTAACATCCAATGCTTGTCTGTTAAGAAGAGAAATGTGTGAGTTCAGTGAACGATGTAGTTAGTTTGACCTGAAAAGTGACTGCCGTTATCTGAAACGAAGTCTTGCTTGTAGGAAGACACAGAGATTGAGTTTTAACTCCATTTATGAAGGGAAACACAAAGCATAGTTGTCATCCATGGATCACACTCTGCTTTAGAGCGAGAAGCATGCTCTTGCTTTCTGGAGTCTCTAACACAGCAGGAAACGTGAGTGTGCTGAGAAAAAAAGAACGGTGTTTCCTACACATACAGACCATATCTAGTACAACTCTTCTTCTGAAACTGATACAAATCACTGGTCCTCTAAAATCCAATGCTTGTCAGTTAAGATGGGAGACGTGTGAATTCATGAACGATGTAGTTCGTTTGAGCAGAAAAGTGACTGCCCTTACCTTAAACGAAGTCTTGCTTGTAGGAAGACTCAGAGCCTGGGATTTAACTCCATTTCTGAAGTGAAACACACAGCATTTTTCTCATCCATTGATCATACTCTGCTTTAGAACAAGAAGCACGTTCTTGCTTTCTAGAGTCTCTAAGACAGCAGGAAACGTGAGTGTGCTGAGAACAAAAGGACGGTGTTTCCTACACATAGGGACCATATCTAGTCCAACTCTGTTTCTGAAGCTGATACAAAGCACTGGTCCTCTAACATCCAATGCTTCTCAGGTAAGATCTGAAACGTGTGAGCTTAGTGAACGATGTAGTTTCTTTGAGCTGTAAAGTAACTGCCGTTACCTGAAACGAAATCTTGCTTGTAGGAAGACTCAGAGCCTGGGATTTAACTCCATTTCTGAAGTGAAACACACAGCAGAGTTCTCATCCATGGATCACACTCTGCTTTAGAGCGAGAAGCACACTCTTGCTTTCTAGAGTCTCTAATACAGCAGGAAACCTGAGTGTGCTCAGAACAAAAGAACGGTGTTTCCTACACATACGGACCATATCTAGTCCAACTCTGCTTCTGGAACTGATACAAAGCACTGGTTCTCTATTATCCAATGCTCATCAGTTAAGATTAGAAACGTGTGAGCTTTGTGAATGATGTAGTTCGTTTGAGCTGAAAAGTGACTGCCCTTACCTGAAACCAAGTCTTGCCTGTAGTAAGACACAGAGCCTGCAATTTAACTCCATTTCTGAAGGGAAACACACAGCATAGTTCTCATCCATGGATCACACTCTGCTATAGAGCAAGAAGCATGCTCTTGCTTTCTAGAGTCTCTAATACAGAAAGAAACCTGAGTGTGCTGAGAACAAAAGAACGGTGTTTCCTACACATTCGGAACATATCCAGTTTAACTCTGCTTCTGAAACTGAAACAAACCACAGGTCCTCTAACATCCAATGCTTGTCAGTTAAGATGAGAAACGTGTGAGCTTCGTGAATGATGTAGTTCGTTTGAGCAGAAAAGTGACTGCCCTTACCTGAAATGAAGTCTTGCATGTAGGAAGATTCAGAGCCTGGGATTTAACTCCATTTCTGAAGTGAAACACACAGCAGTGTTCTCATCCATTGATCACACTCAGCTTTTGAACAAGAAGCACGCTCTTGCTTTCTAGAGTCTCTAAGACAGCAGGAAACGTGAGTGTGCTGAGAACAAAAGGACGGTGTTTCCTACACATACGGACCATATCTAGTCCAACTCTGCTTCTGAAGCTGATACAAAGCACTGGTCCTCTAACATCCAATGGTTGTCAGGTAAAATCTGAAACTTGTGAGCTTCGTGAACGATGTAGTTTTTTTGAGCTGTAAAGTAACTGCCGTTACCTGAAACGAAATCTTGCTTGTAGGAAGACTCAGAGCCTGGGATTTTACTCCATTTCTAAAGTAAAACACACAGCAGAGTTCTCATCCATGGATCACACTCTGCTTTAGAGCGAGAAGCACACCCTTGCTTTCTAGAGTCTCTAATACAGCAGGAAACCTGAGTGTGCTCAGAATAAAAGAACGGTGTTTCCTACACATTCGGAACATATCTAGTTTAACTCTGCTTCTGAAACTGAAACAAACCACAGGTCCTCTAACATCCATTGCTTGTCAGTTAAGATGAGAAACGTGTGAGCTTCGTGAATGATGTAGTTCGTTTGAGCAGAAAAGTGACTGCCCTTACCTGAAATGAAGTCTTGCATGTAGGAAGTTTCAGAGCCTGGGATTTAACTCCATTTATGAAGTGAAACACACAGCATAGTTCTCATCCATGGATCACACTCTGCTTTAGAGCAAGAAGCATGCTCTTGCTTTCTAGAGTCTCTAATACAGCCAGAAACCTTAGTGTGCTGAGAACAAAAGAATGGTGTTTCCTACACATACAGACCATATCTAGTCCAACTCTGCTTCTGAAGCTGATACAAAGCACTGGTCCTCTAACATCCAAAGCTTGTCAGTTAAGATCCAAAACGTGTGAGCTTCGTGAACAGTGTAGTTCGTTTGAGCTGTAAAATAACTGCCCTTACCTGAAACGAAATCTTGCTTGTAGGAAGACTCAGAGCCTGGGATTTAACTCCATTTCTGAAGTGAAACACAAAGCAGAGTTCTCATCCATTGATCACACTCTGCTTTAGAGCAAGAAGCTCGCTCTTGCTTTCTAGAGTCTCTAATACAGGAGGAAATCTGAGTGTGACCAGAACAAAAGAACGGTGTTTCCTACAATTACGGACCATATGTAGTCAAAATCTGCTTCTGAAACTGATACAAAGCACTGGTCCTCTAACATCCAAAGCTTGTCAGTTAGGATGAGAAACGTGTGAGCTTCGTGAACAATGTAGTTCGTTTGAGCTGAAAAGTGACTACCCTTTCCTAAAATGAATTCTTGCTTGTAGGAAGACTCAGAACCTGGGATTTAACTCCATTTCTGAAGGGAAACACACAGCATAGTTCTCATCCATGGATCACACTCTGCTTTAGAGCTAGAAGCACGCTCTTGCTTTCTAGAGTCTTTAATACAGCAGGAAACATGAGTGTGCTCAGACCAAAAGAACGGTGTTTCCTAAACATACGGACAATATCTAGTTCAACTCTGCTTCTGAAACTGAAACAAATCACAGGTCCTCTAACATCCAATTCTTGTCAGGTAAGATCCGAATCGTGTGAGCTTTGTGAACGATGTAGGCCGTTTGACCTGTAAAGTAACTTCACTTAATTGAAACGAAGTCTTGCTTGTAGGAAGACTCAGAGACTGTGATTTAATTCCATTTCTGAAGTGAAAAACACAGCAGAGTTCTCATCCATGGATCACACTGTGCTTTAGAGCAAGAAGCATGCTCTTGCTTTCTAGAGTCTTTAAGACAGCAGGAAACGTGAGTGTGCTGAGAACAAAAGAACGGTGTTTCCTACACATACGGACCATATCTAGTCCAACTCTGCTTCTGAAACTGATACATAGCACTGGACCTCTAACATCCAATGCTTGTCAGTAAAGATGAGAATCGTGTGAGCTTCATGAACGATGTAGTTCGTTTGAGCAGAAAAGTGACTGACCTTACTTGAAACGAAGTCTTGCTTGTAGTAAGACTCAGAGCCTGGGATTTAACTCCATTTCTGAAGTGAAACACACAGCATAGTTCTCATCCATGTGTCACACTCTGCCTTAGAGTGAGAATCATGCTCTTGCTTTCTAGAGTCTCTAATACAGCAGGAAACCTGAGTGTGCTCAGAACAAAAGAACGGTGTTTCCTACACCTACGGACCATATGTAGTCCAAATCTGCTTCTGAAACTGATACAAAGCACTGGTCCTCTAACATCCAATGCTTGTCAGTTAAGATGAGAAACGTGTGAGCTTCGTGAATGATGTAGTTCGTTTGAGCAGAAAAGTGACTGCCCTTACTTTAAACGATGTCTTGCTTGTAGGAAGACACAGAGCCTGGGATTTAACACCATTTCTGAAGGGAAACACACAGCATAGTTCTCATCCATGGATCACACTCTGCTTTAGAGCTAGAAGCACGCTCTTGCTTTCTAGAGTCTCTAATACAGCAGGAAACCTGAATGTGATCAGAACAAAAGATCGGTGTTTCCTAAACATACTGACCATATCTAGTTCAACTCTGCTTCTGACATTCATACAAAGCAAAGGTCCTCTAACATCCAATGCTTGTCAGTTAAGATGAGAAACGTGTGAGCATCGTGAAAGATGTAGTTCGTTTCAGCTGTAAGTAACTGCCCTTACTTGAAACAAAGTCTTGCTTGTAGGAAGACTCAGAGCCTGGGATTTAACTCCATTTCTGAAGTGAAACACACAGAAGAGTTCACATCCATTGATCACACTCTGCTTTAGAGCAAGAAGCACTCTCTTCCTTTCTAGAGTCTCTAAGAATGCAGGAAACGTGAGTGTGCTGAGAACAAAGAATGGTGTTTCCTACACATACGGACCATATCTAGTCGAACTCTGCTTCTGAAACTGATACAAAGCACTGGTCCTCTAACATCCAATGCTTGTCTGTTAAGATGAGAAACGTGTGAGCTTCGTGAACGATGTAGTTCGTTTGAGCTGAAAAGTGACTGCCCTTAACTGAAACGAAGTCTTGCTTTTAGGAAGACACAGAGCCTGGGATTTAACTCCATTTCTGAAGGGAAACACACAGCATAGTTCTCATCCATGGATCACACTCTGCCTTAGAGTGAGAATCATGCTCTTGCTTTCTAGAGTCTCTAATACAGCAGGAAACCTGAGTGTGCTCAGAACAAAAGAACGGTGTTTCCTAAACATAAGGACCATATTTGATTCAACTCTGCTTCTGAAACTGAAACAAACCACAGGTCCTCTAACACCCAATGCTTGTCAGGTAAGATCCGAAAAGTGTGAGCTTCGTGAATGATGTAGTTCGTTTGAGCTGTAAAGTAACTACCCTTACCTGAATCGAAGTCTTGCTTGTAGGAAGACTCAGAGCCTGGGATTTAACACCATTTCTGAAGTAAAACACACAGCAGAGTTCTCATGCATTGATCACACTCTGCGTTAGAGCAAGAAGCACGCTCTTGCTTTCTAGGGCTCAAAGACAGCATGAAACATGAGTGTGCTAATAACAAAAGAACGATGTTGCCTACACATACGGACCATATGTCGTCCAAATCTGCTTCTGAAACTGATACAAAGCACTGGTCCTCTAACATCAAATGCTTGTCAGTTAAGATAGAAACGTGTGAGATTCATGAACGATGTAGTTCCTTTGAGATATAAAGAAACTGCCCTTACCTGAAATGAAGTCTTGATTGTAGGAAGACTCAGAACCTGGGATTAAAATCCATTTCTGAAGTGAAACACACAGCACAGTTCTCATCCATGAAACACACTCTGCTTTAGAGCAAAATTCGCTCCTGCTTTCTAGAGTCTCTAATACAGGAGGAAATCTGAGTGTGACCTGAACAAAAGAACGGTGTTTGCTACACATACGGACCATATCTAGTCCAACTCTGCTTCTGGAACAGATACAAAGCACTGGTCCTCTAACATCCAATGCTTGTCAGGTAAGATGAGAAACGTGTGAGCTTCAGGAACGATGTAGTTCTTTTGAGCTGAAAAGTGACTGCCCTTACCTGAAACCAAGTCTTGCCTGTAGTAAGACACAGAGCCTCCATTTTAACTCCATTTCTGAAGGGAAACACACAGCATAGTTCTCATCCATGGATCACACTCTGCTTTAGAGCGAGAAGCACGCTCTTGCTTTCTAGAGTCTCTAATACAGCAGGAAACCTGAGTGTGCTCAGAACAAAAGAACGGTGTTTCCTAAACATAAGGACCATATTTGATTCAACTCTGCTTCTGAAACTGAAACAAACCACAGGTCCTCTAACACCCAATGCTTGTCAGGTAAGATCCGAAAAGTGTGAGCTTCGTGAATGATGTAGTTCGTTTGAGCTGTAAAGTAACTACCCTTACCTGAATCGAAGTCTTGCTTGTAGGAAGACTCAGAGCCTGGGATTTAACACCATTTCTGAAGTAAAACACACAGCAGAGTTCTCATGCATTGATCACACTCTGCATTAGAGCAAGAAGCATGCTCTTGCTTTCTAGAGGCTCTAAGAAAACATGAAACGTGATTTGTTGAGAACAAAAGAATGATGTTGCCTACACATACAGACCATATGTAGTCCATATCTGCTTCTGAAACTGATACAAAGCACTGGTCCTCTAACATCCAATGCTTGTCAGTTAAGATGAGAAACGTGTGAGTTTCATGAACGATGTAGTTCGTTTGAGCTAGAAAGAAACTGCCGTTACCTGAATGGAAGTCTTGCTTGTAGGAAGACTCAGAGCCTGGGATTTAACTCCATTTCTGAGGGGAAACACACAGCATAGTTCTGATCCATGGATCACACTCTGCTTTAGAGCAAGAAGCATGCTCTTGCTTTCTAGAGTGTCTAATAGAGCAGGAAACTTGAGTGTGCTCATAACAAAAGAACGGTGTTTCCTACACATACGGAACATATGTAGTTTAACTCTGCTTCTGAAAATGAATCAAAGCACTGGTCCTCTAACATCCAATGCTTGTCTGTTAAGATCCGAAACGTGTGAGCTTCGTGAACAATGTAGTTCGTTTGAGCTGTAAAGTAACTGCCCTTACCTGACACGAAATCTTGCTTGTAGGAAGACTCAGAGCCTGGGATATAACTCCATTTCTGAAGTGAAACACACAGCAGAGTTCTCATCCATTGATCACACTCTGCTTTAGAGCAAGAAGCACGCTCTTGCTTCCTAGAGGCTCTAAGACAGCATGAAACGTGAGTGTGCTAAGAACAAAAGAACGATGTTGCCTACACATACGGACCATATGTAGTGCAAATCTGCTTCTGAAACTGATACAAAGCTCTGGTCTTCTAACATCCAATGCTTGTCAGTTAAGATAGAAACGTGTGAGCTTCATGAACGATGTAGTTCCTTTGAGCTATAAAGAAACTGCCCTTACATGAAAGGAAGTCGTGCTTGTAGGAAGACTCAGAGCCTGGGATTTAACTCCATTTCTGAAGTGAAACACAAAGCAGAGTTCTCATCCATTGATCACACTCTGCTTTAGAGCAAGAAGCTCGCTCTTGCTTTCTAGAGTCTCTAATACAGGAGGAAATCTGAGTGTGACCAGAACAAAAGAACGGTGTTTCCTACAATTACGGACCATATGTAGTCCAAATCTGCTTCTGAAACTGATACAAAGCACTGGTCCTCTAACATCCAAAGCTTGTCAGTCAGGATGAGAAACGTGTGAGCTTCGTGAACAATGTAGTTCGTTTGAGCTGAAAAGTGACTGCCCTTTCCTAAAATGAATTCTTGCTTGTAGGAAGACTCAGAACCTGGGATTTAACTCCATTTCTGAAGGGAAACACACAGCATAGTTCTCATCCATGGATCACACTCTGCTTTAGAGCTAGAAGCACGCTCTTGCTTTCTAGAGTCTTTAATACAGCAGGAAACATGAGTGTGCTCAGACCAAAAGAACGGTGTTTCCTAAACATACGGACAATATCTAGTTCAACTCTGCTTCTGAAACTGAAACAAATCACAGGTCCTCTAACATCCAATTCTTGTCAGGTAAGATCCGAATCGTGTGAGCTTTGTGAACGATGTAGGCCGTTTGACCTGTAAAGTAACTTCACTTAATTGAAACGAAGTCTTGCTTGTAGGAAGACTCAGAGACTGTGATTTAATTCCATTTCTGAAGTGAAAAACACAGCAGAGTTCTCATCCATGGATCACACTGTGCTTTAGAGCAAGAAGCATGCTCTTGCTTTCTAGAGTCTTTAAGACAGCAGGAAACGTGAGTGTGCTGAGAACAAAAGAACGGTGTTTCCTACACATACGGACCATATCTAGTCCAACTCTGCTTCTGAAACTGATACATAGCACTGGACCTCTAACATCCAATTCTTGTCAGTTAAGATGAGAATCGTGTGAGCTTCAGGAACGATGTAGTTCTTTTGAGCTGAAAAGTGACTCCCCTTACCTGAAACCAAGTCTTGCTTGTAGTAAGACACAGACCCTGGGATATAACTCCATTTCTGAAGTGAAACACACAGCAGAGTTCTCATCCATTGATCACACTCTGCTTTAGAGCAAGAAGCACGCTCTTGCTTCCTAGAGGCTCTAAGACAGCATGAAACGTGAGTGTGCTAAGAACAAAAGAACGATGTTGCCTACACATACGGACCATATGTAGTGCAAATCTGCTTCTGAAACTGATACAAAGCTCTGGTCTTCTAACATCCAATGCTTGTCAGTTAAGATGAGAAACGTGTGAGCTTCGTGAATGATGTAGTTCGTTTGAGCAGAAAAGTGACTGCCCTTACCTTAAACGATGTCTTGCTTGTAGGAAGACACAGAGCCTGGGATTTAACACCATTTCTGAAGGGAAACACACAGCATAGTTCTCATCCATGGATCACACTCTGCTTTAGAGCTAGAAGCACGCTCTTGCTTTCTAGAGTCTCTAATACAGCAGGAAACCTGAATGTGATCAGAACAAAAGATCGGTGTTTCCTAAACATACTGACCATATCTAGTTCAACTCTGCTTCTGAAATTCATACAAAGCAAAGGTCCTCTAACATCCAATGCTTGTCAGTTAAGATGAGAAACGTGTGAGCATCGTGAAAGATGTAGTTCGTTTCAGCTGTAAGTAACTGCCCTTACTTGAAACAAAGTCTTGCTTGTAGGAAGACTCAGAGCCTGGGATTTAACTCCATTTCTGAAGTGAAACACACAGAAGAGTTCACATCCATTGATCACACTCTGCTTTAGAGCAAGAAGCACTCTCTTCCTTTCTAGAGTCTCTAGGAATGCAGGAAATGTGAGTGTGCTGAGAACAAAGAATGGTGTTTCCTACACATACGGACCATATCTAGTCGAACTCTGCTTCTGAAACTGATACAAAGCACTGGTCCTCTAACATCCAATGCTTGTCTGTTAAGATGAGAAACGTGTGAGCTTCGTGAACGATGTAGTTCGTTTGAGCTGAAAAGTGACTGCCCTTAACTGAAACGAAGTCTTGCTTTTAGGAAGACACAGAGCCTGGGATTTAACTCCATTTCTGAAGGGAAACACACAGCATAGTTCTCATCCATGGATCACACTCTGCTTTAGAGCGAGAAGCACGCTCTTGCTTTCTAGAGTCTCTAATACAGCAGGAAACCTGAGTGTGCTCAGAACAAAAGAACGGTGTTTCCTAAACATAAGGACCATATTTGATTCAACTCTGCTTTTGAAACTGAAACAAACCAGAGGTCCTCTAACACCCAATGCTTGTCAGGTAAGATCCGAAAAGTGTGAGCTTCGTGAATGATGTAGTTCGTTTGAGCTGTAAAGTAACTACCCTTACCTGAATCGAAGTCTTGCTTGTAGGAAGACTCAGAGCCTGGGATTTAACACCATTTCTGAAGTAAAACACACAGCAGAGTTCTCATGCATTGATCACACTCTGCTTTAGAGCAAGAAGCACGCTCTTGCTTTCTAGAGGCTCTAAGAAAACATGAAACGTGATTTGTTGAGAACAAAAGAATGATGTTGCCTACACATACAGACCATATGTAGTCCATATCTGCTTCTGAAACTGATACAAAGCACTGGTCCTCTAACATCCAATGCTTGTCAGTTAAGATGAGAAACGTGTGAGTTTCATGAACGATGTAGTTCGTTTGAGCTAGAAAGAAACTGCCGTTACCTGAATGGAAGTCTTGCTTGTAGGAAGACTCAGAGCCTGGGATTTAACTCCATTTCTGAAGTGAAACACACAGCAGAGTTCTCATCCATTGATCACACTCTGCTTTAGAGCAAGTAGCATGCTCTTGCTTTCTAGGGCTCTAAGACAGCATGAAACATGAGTGTGCTAATAACAAAAGAACGATGTTGCCTACACATACGGACCATATGTAGTCCAAATCTGCTTCTGAAACTGATACAAAGCACTGGTCCTCTAACATCCAATGCTTGTCAGGTAAGATCCGAAACGTGTGAGCTTCGTGAACAATGTAGTTCGTTTGAGCTGTAAAGTAACTGCCCTTACCTGAAATGAAGTCTTGATTGTAGGAATACTCAGAGCCTGGGATTAAACTCCATTTCTGAAGTGAAACACAGCAGAGTTCTCATCCATTGATCACACTCTGCTTTAGAGCAAGAAGCTCGCTCCTGATTTCTAGAGTCTCTAATACAGGAGGAAATCTGAGTGTGCCCAGAACAAAAGAACGGTGTTTCCTAAACATACAGACCATATCTAGTCCAACTCTGCTTCTGGAACTGATACAAAGCACTGGTCCTCTAACATCCAATGCTTGTTAGTTAAGATGAGAAACGTGTGAGCTTCATGAATGATGTAGTTCGTTTGAGCTTAAAATTGACTGCCCTTACCGGAAACGAAGTCTTGCTTGTAATAAGACACAGAGCCTGGGATTTAACTCCATTTCTGAAGGGAAACACACAGCATAGTTCTCATCCATGGATCACACTCTGCTTTAGAGCAAGAAGCATGCTCTTGCTTTCTAGAGTCTCTAATACAGCAGGAAACCTGAGTGTGCTGAGAACAAAAGAATGGTGTTTCCTACACATACAGACCATATCTAGTCCAACTCTGCTTCTGAGCTGATACAAAGCACTGGTCCTCTAACATCCAAATCTTGTCAGTTAAGATAGAAACGTGTGAGCTTCAGGAACGATGTAGTTCTTTTGAGCTGAAAAGTGACTCCCCTTACCTGAAACCAAGTCTTGCTTGTAGTAAGACACAGACCCTGGGATTTAACTCCATTTCTGAGGGGAAACACACAGCATAGTTCTCATCCATGGATCACACTCTGCTTTAGAGCAAGAAGCATGCTCTTGCTTTCTAGAGTGTCTAATAGAGCAGGAAACCTGAGTGTGCTCATAACAAAAGAACGGTGTTTCCTACACATACGGAACATATCTAGTTTAACTCTGCTTCTGAAAATGAATCAAAGCACTGGTCCTCTAACATCCAATGCTTGTCTGTTAAGATCCGAAACGTGTGAGCTTCGTGAACAATGTAGTTCGTTTGAGCTGTAAAGTAACTGCCCTTACCTGAAACGAAATCTTGCTTGTAGGAAGACTCAGAGCCTGGGATATAACTCCATTTCTGAAGTGAAACACACAGCAGAGTTCTCATCCATTGATCACACTCTGCTTTAGAGCAAGAAGCTCACTCTTGCTTTCTAGAGTCTCTAATACAGGAGGAAATCTGAGTGTGACGAGAACAAAAGAACGGTGTTTCCTACAATTACGGACCATATGTAGTCAAAATCTGCTTCTGAAACTGATACAAAGCACTGGTCCTCTAACATCCAAAGCTTGTCAGTCAGGATGAGAAACGTGTGAGCTTCGTGAACAATGTAGTTCGTTTGAGCTGAAAAGTGACTGCCCTTTCCTAAAATGAATTCTTGCTTGTAGGAAGACTCAGAACCTGGGATTTAACTCCATTTCTGAAGGGAAACACACAGCATAGTTCTCATCCATGGATCACACTCTGCTTTAGAGCTAGAAGCACGCTCTTGCTTTCTAGAGTCTTTAATACAGCAGGAAACATGAGTATGCTCAGACCAAAAGAACGGTGTTTCCTAAACATACGGACAATATCTAGTTCAACTCTGCTTCTGAAACTGAAACAAATCACAGGTCCTCTAACATCCAATTCTTGTCAGGTAAGATCCGAATCGTGTGAGCTTTGTGAACGATGTAGGCCGTTTGACCTGTAAAGTAACTTCACTTAATTGAAACGAAGTCTTGCTTGTAGGAAGACTCAGAGACTGTGATTTAATTCCATTTCTGAAGTGAAAAACACAGCAGAGTTCTCATCCATGGATCACACTGTGCTTTAGAGCAAGAAGCATGCTCTTGCTTTCTAGAGTCTTTAAGACAGCAGGAAACGTGAGTGTGCTGAGAACAAAAGAACGGTGTTTCCTACACATACGGACCATATCTAGTCCAACTCTGCTTCTGAAACTGATACATAGCACTGGACCTCTAACATCCAATGCTTGTCAGTTAAGATGAGAATCGTGTGAGCTTCATGAACGATGTAGTTCGTTTGAGCAGAAAAGTGACTGACCTTACTTGAAACGAAGTCTTGCTTGTAGGAAGACTCAGAGCCTGGGATTTAACTCCATTTCTGAAGTGAAACACACAGCATAGTTCTCATCCATGTGTCACACTCTGCTTTAGAGTGAGAATCATGCTCTTGCTTTCTAGAGTCTCTAATACAGCAGGAAACCTGAGTGTGCTGAGAACAAAAGAATGGTGTTTCCTACACATACAGACCATATCTAGTCCAACTCTGCTTCTGAGCTGATACTAAGCACTGGTCCTCTAACATCCAAATCTTGTCAGTTAAGATAGAAACGTGTGAGCTTCAGGAACGATGTAGTTCTTTTGAGCTGAAAAGTGGCTCCCCTTACCTGAAACCAAGTCTTGCTTGTAGTAAGACACAGACCCTGGGATATAACTCCATTTCTGAAGTGAAACACACAGCAGAGTTCTCATCCATTGATCACACTCTGCTTTAGAGCAAGAAGCACGCTCTTGCTTCCTAGAGGCTCTAAGACAGCATGAAACGTGAGTGTGCTAAGAACAAAAGAACGATGTTGCCTACACATACGGACCATATGTAGTGCAAATCTGCTTCTGAAACTGATACAAAGCACTGGTCCTCTAACATCCAATGCTTGTCAGTTAAGATAGAAACGTGTGAGCTTCATGAACGATGTAGTTCCTTTGAGCTATAAAGAAACTGCCCTAACATGAAAGGAAGTCTTGCTTGTAGGAAGACTCAGAGCATGGGATTTAACTCCATTTCTGAAGTGAAACACACAGCAGAGTTCTCATCCATTGATCACACTCTGCTTTAGAGCAAGAAGCTCGCTCTTGGTTTCTAGAGTCTCTAATACAGGAGGAAATCTGAGTGTGACCAGAACAAAAGAACGGTGTTTCCTACACATACGGACCATATCTAGTCCAACTCTCCTTCTGGAACTGATACAAAGCAATGGTTCTCTATTATCCAATGCTTGTCAGTTAAGATTAGAAACGTGTGAGCTTCGTGAATGATGTAGTTTTTTTTGAGCTGAAAAGTGACTGCCCTTATCTGAAACCAAGTCTTGCCTGTAGTAAGACACAGAGCCAGCAATTTAACTCCATTTCTGAAGGGAAACACACAGCATAGTTCTCATCCATGGATCACACTCTGCTTTAGAGCAAGAAGCATGCTCTTGCCTTCTAGAGTCTCTAATACAGAAAGAAACCTGAGTGTGCTGAGAACAAAAGAACGGTGTTTCCTACACATACGGAACATATCTAGTTTAACTCTGCTTCTGAAACTGAAACAAACCACAGGTCCTCTAACATCCAATGCTTGTCAGTTAAGATGAGAATCGTGTGAGCTTCGTGAACGATGTAGTTCGTTTGAGCAGAAAAGTGACTGCCCTTACCTGAAATGAAGTCTTGCATGTAGGAAGACTCAGAGCCTGGGATTTAACTCCATTTCTGAAGTGAAACACACAGCAGTGTTCTCATCCATTGATCACACTCTGCTTTTGAACAAGAAGCACGCTCTTGCTTTCTAGAGTCTCTAAGACAGCAGGAAACGTGAGTGTGCTGAGAACAAAAGGACGGTGTTTCCTACATATACGGACCATATCTAGTCCAACTCTGTTTCTGAAGCTGATACAAAGCACTGGTCCTCTAACATCCAATGCTTCTCAGGTAAGATCTGAAACGTGTGAGCTTAGTGAACGATGTAGTTTCTTTGAGCTGTAAAGTAACTGCCGTTACCTGAAACGAAATCTTGCTTGTAGGAAGACTCAGAGCCTGGGATTTAACTCCATTTCTGAAGTGAAACACACAGCAGAGTTCTCATCCATGGATCACACTCTGCTTTAGAGCGAGAAGCACACTTTTGCTTTCTAGATTCTCTAATACAGCAGGAAACCTGAGTGTGCTCAGAACAAAAGAACGGTGTTTCCTACACATACGGACCATATCTAGTCCAACTCTGCTTCTGGAACTGATACAAAGCACTGGTTCTCTATTATCCAATGCTCGTCAGTTAAGATTAGAAACGTGTGAGCTTCGTGAATGATGTAGTTCGTTTGAGCTGTAAAGTGACTGCCCTTACCTGAAACCATGTCTTGCCTGTAGTAAGACACAGAGCCTGCAATTTAACTCCATTTCTGAGGGAAACAGACAGCATAGTTCTCATCCATGGATCACACTCTGCTATAGAGCAAGAAGCATGCTCTTGCTTTCTAGAGTCTCTAATACAGAAAGAAACCTGAGTGTGCTGAGAACAAAAGAACGGTGTTTCCTACACATTTGGAACATATCTAGTTTAACTCTGCTTCTGAAACTGAAACAAACCACAGGTCCTCTAACATCCAATGCTTGTCAGTTAAGATGAGAAACGTGTGAGCTTCGTGAATGATGTAGTTCGTTTGAGCAGAAAAGTGACTGCCCTTACCTGAAATGAAGTCTTGCATGTAGGAAGATTCAGAGCCTGGGATTTAACTCCATTTCTGAAGTGAAACACACAGCAGTGTTCTCATCCATTGATCACACTCAGCTTTTGAACAAGAAGCACGCTCTTGCTTTCTAGAGTCTCTAAGACAGCAGGAAACGTGAGTGTGCTGAGAACAAAAGGACGGTGTTTCCTACACATACGGACCATATCTAGTCCAACTCTGCTTCTGAAGCTGATACAAAGCACTGGTCCTCTAACATCCAATGCTTGTCAGGTAAGATCTGAAACTTGTGAGCTGCGTGAACGATGTAGTTTTTTTGAGCTGTAAAGTAACTGCCGTTACCTGAAACGAAATCTTGCTTGTAGGAAGACTCAGAGCCTGGGATTTTACTCCATTTCTGAAGTGAAACACACATCAGAGTTCTCATCCATGGATCACACTCTGCTTTAGAGCAAGAAGCACACCCTTGCTTTCTAGAGTCTCTAATACAGCAGGAAACCTCAGTGTGCTCAGAATAAAAGAACGGTGTTTCCTACACATTCGGAACATATCTAGTTTAACTCTGCTTCTGAAACTGAAACAAACCACAGGTCCTCTAACATCCAATGCTTGTCAGTTAAGATGAGAATCGTGTGAGCTTCGTGAACGATGTAGTTCGTTTGAGCAGAAAAGTGACTGCCCTTACCTGAAATGAAGTCTTGCATGTAGGAAGACTCAGAGCCTGGGATTTAACTCCATTTCTGAAGTGAAACACACAGCAGTGTTCTCATCCATTGATCACACTCTGCTTTTGAACAAGAAGCACGCTCTTGCTTTCTAGAGTCTCTAAGACAGCAGGAAACGTGAGTGTGCTGAGAACAAAAGGACGGTGTTTCCTACACATAGGGACCATATCTAGTCCAACTCTGTTTCTGAAGCTGATACAAAGCACTGGTCCTCTAACATCCAATGCTTCTCAGGTAAGATCTGAAACGTGTGAGCTTAGTGAACGATGTAGTTTCTTTGAGCTGTAAAGTAACTGCCGTTACCTGAAACGAAATCTTGCTTGTAGGAAGACTCAGAGCCTGGGATTTAACTCCATTTCTGAAGTGAAACACACAGCAGAGTTCTCATCCATGGATCACACTCTGCTTTAGAGCGAGAAGCACACTCTTGCTTTCTAGAGTCTCTAATACAGCAGGAAACCTGAGTGTGCTCAGAACAAAAGAACGGTGTTTCCTACACATACGGACCATATCTAGTCCAACTCTGCTTCTGGAACTGATACAAAGCACTGGTTCTCTATTATCCAATGCTCATCAGTTAAGATTAGAAACGTGTGAGCTTTGTGAATGATGTAGTTCGTTTGAGCTGAAAAGTGACTGCCCTTACCTGAAACCAAGTCTTGCCTGTAGTAAGACACAGAGCCTGCAATTTAACTCCATTTCTGAAGGGAAACACACAGCATAGTTCTCATCCATGGATCACACTCTGCTATAGAGCAAGAAGCATGCTCTTGCTTTCTAGAGTCTCTAATACAGAAAGAAACCTGAGTGTGCTGAGAACAAAAGAACGGTGTTTCCTACACATTCGGAACATATCCAGTTTAACTCTGCTTCTGAAACTGAAACAAACCACAGGTCCTCTAACATCCAATGCTTGTCAGTTAAGATGAGAAACGTGTGAGCTTCGTGAATGATGTAGTTCGTTTGAGCAGAAAAGTGACTGCCCTTACCTGAAATGAAGTCTTGCATGTAGGAAGATTCAGAGCCTGGGATTTAACTCCATTTCTGAAGTGAAACACACAGCAGTGTTCTCATCCATTGATCACACTCAGCTTTTGAACAAGAAGCACGCTCTTGCTTTCTAGAGTCTCTAAGACAGCAGGAAACGTGAGTGTGCTGAGAACAAAAGGACGGTGTTTCCTACACATAGGGACCATATCTAGTCCAACTCTGCTTCTGAAGCTGATACAAAGCACTGGTCCTCTAACATCCAATGGTTGTCAGGTAAGATCTGAAACTTGTGAGCTTCGTGAACGATGTAGTTTTTTTGAGCTGTAAAGTAACTGCCGTTACCTGAAACGAAATCTTGCTTGTAGGAAAACTCAGAGCCTGGGATTTTACTCCATTTCTAAAGTAAAACACACAGCAGAGTTCTCATCCATGGATCACACTCTGCTTTAGAGCGAGAAGCACACCCTTGCTTTCTAGAGTCTCTAATACAGCAGGAAACCTGAGTGTGCTCACAATAAAAGAACGGTGTTTCCTACACATTCGGAACATATCTAGTTTAACTCTGCTTCTGAAACTGAAACAAACCACAGGTCCTCTAACATCCATTGCTTGTCAGTTAAGATGAGAAACGTGTGAGCTTCGTGAATGATGTAGTTCGTTTGAGCAGAAAAGTGACTGCCCTTACCTGAAATGAAGTCTTGCATGTAGGAAGTTTCAGAGCCTGGGATTTAACTCCATTTATGAAGTGAAACACACAGCATAGTTCTCATCCATGGATCACACTCTGCTTTAGAGCAAGAAGCATGCTCTTGCTTTCTAGAGTCTCTAATACAGCCAGAAACCTTAGTGTGCTGAGAACAAAAGAATGGTGTTTCCTACACATACAGACCATATCTAGTCCAACTCTGCTTCTGAAGCTGATACAAAGCACTGGTCCTCTAACATCCAAAGCTTGTCAGTTAAGATCCAAAACGTCTGAGCTTCGTGAACAGTGTAGTTCGTTTGAGCTGTAAAATAACTGCCCTTACCAGAAACGAAATCTTGCTTGTAGGAAGACTCAGAGCCTTGGATTTAACTCCATTTCTGAAGTGAAACACACAGCAGAGTTCTCATCCATTGATCACACTCTGCTTTAGAGCAAGAAGCACGCTCTTGCTTTCTAGGGCTCTAAGACAGCATGAAACATGAGTGTGCTAATAACAAAAGAACGATGTTGCCTACACATACGGACCATATGTCGTCCAAATCTGCTTCTGAAACTGATACAAAGCACTGGTCCTCTAACATCCAATGCTTGTCAGTTAAGATAGAAACGTGTGAGATTCATGAACGATGTAGTTCCTTTGAGATATAAAGAAACTGCCCTTACCTGAAATGAAGTCTTGATTGTAGGAAGACTCAGAACCTGGGATTAAACTCCATTTCTGAAGTGAAACACACAGCACAGTTCTCATCCATGAAACACACTCTGCTTTAGAGCAAAATTCGCTCCTGCTTTCTAGAGTCTCTAATACAGGAGGAAATCTGAGTGTGACCTGAACAAAAGAACGGTGTTTGCTACACATATGGACCATATCTAGTCCAACTCTGCTTCTGGAACAGATACAAAGCACTGGTCCTCTAACATCCAATGCTTGTCAGGTAAGATGAGAAACGTGTGAGCTTCAGGAACGATGTAGTTCTTTTGAGCTGAAAAGTAACTACCCTTACCTGAATCGAAGGCTTGCTTGTAGGAAGACTCAGAGCCTGGGATTTAACTCCATTTCTGAAGGGAAACACACAGCATAGTTCTCATCCATGGATCACACTCTGCTTTAGAGCGAGAAGCACGCTCTTGCTTTCTAGAGTCTCTAATACAGCAGGAAACCTGAGTGTGCTCAGAACAAAAGAACGGTGTTTCCTAAACATAAGGACCATATTTGATTCAACTCTGCTTCTGAAATTGAAACAAACCACAGGTCCTCTAACACCCAATGCTTGTCAGGTAAGATCCGAAAAGTGTGAGCTTCGTGAATGATGTAGTTCGTTTGAGCTGTAAAGTAACTACCCTTACCTGAATCGAAGTCTTGCTTGTAGGAAGACTCAGAGCCTGGGATTTAACACCATTTCTGAAGTAAAACACACAGCAGAGTTCTCATGCATTGATCACACTCTGCTTTAGAGCAAGAAGCACGCTCTTGCTTTCTAGAGGCTCTAAGAAAACATGAAACGTGATTTGTTGAGAACAAAAGAATGATGTTGCCTACACATACAGACCATATGTAGTCCATATGTGCTTCTGAAACTGATACAAAGCACTGGTCCTCTAACATCCAATGCTTGTCAGTTAAGATGAGAAACGTGTGAGTTTCATGAACGATGTAGTTCGTTTGAGCTAGAAAGAAACTGCCGTTACCTGAATGGAAGTCTTGCTTGTAGGAAGACTCAGAGCCTGGGATTTAACTCCATTTCTGAAGTGAAACACACAGCAGAGTTCTCATCCATTGATCACACTCTGCTTTAGAGCAAGTAGCACGCTCTTGCTTTCTAGGGCTCTAAGACAGCATGAAACATGAGTGTGCTAATAACAAAAGAACGATGTTGCCTACACATACGGACCATATGTAGTCCAAATCTGCTTCTGAAACTGATACAAAGCACTGGTCCTCTAACATCCAATGCTTGTCAGGTAAGATCCGAAACGTGTGAGCTTCGTGAACAATGTAGTTCGTTTGAGCTGTAAAGTAACTGCCCTTACCTGAAATGAAGTCTTGATTGTAGGAATACTCAGAGCCTGGGATTAAACTCCATTTCTGAAGTGAAACACAGCAGAGTTCTCATCCATTGATCACACTCTGCTTTAGAGCAAGAAGCTCGCTCCTGATTTCTAGAGTCTCTAATACAGGAGGAAATCTGAGTGTGCCCAGAAAAAAAGAACGGTGTTTCCTAAACATACAGACCATATCTAGTCCAACTCTGCTTCTGGAACTGATACAAAGCACTGGTCCTCTAACATCCAATGCTTGTTAGTTAAGATGAGAAACGTGTGAGCTTCATGAAAGATGTAGTTCGTTTGAGCTTAAAAGTGACTGCCCTTACCGGAAACGAAGTCTTGCTTGTAATAAGACACAGAGCCTGGGATTTAACTCCATTTCTGAAGGGAAACACACAGCATAGTTCTCATCCATGGATCACACTCTGCTTTAGAGCAAGAAGCATGCTCTTGCTTTCTAGAGTCTCTAATACAGCAGGAAACCTGAGTGTGCTGAGAACAAAAGAATGGTGTTTCCTACACATACAGACCATACCTAGTCCAACTCTGCTTCTGAGCTGATACAAAGCACTGGTCCTCTAACATCCAAATCTTGTCAGTTAAGATAGAAACGTGTGAGCTTCAGGAACGATGTAGTTCTTTTGAGCTGAAAAGTGACTCCCCTTACCTGAAACCAAGTCTTGCTTGTAGTAAGACACAGACCCTGGGATTTAACTCCATTTCTGAGGGGAAACACACAGCATAGTTCTCATCCATGGATCACACTCTGCTTTAGAGCAAGAAGCATGCTCTTGCTTTCTAGAGTGTCTAATAGAGCAGGAAACCTGAGTGAGCTCATAACAAAAGAACGGTGTTTCCTACACATACGGAACATATCTAGTTTAACTCTGCTTCTGAAAATGAATCAAAGCACTGGTCCTCTAACATCCAATGCTTGTCTGTTAAGATCCGAAACGTGTGAGCTTCGTGAACAATGTAGTTCGTTTGAGCTGTAAAGTAACTGCCCTTACCTGAAATGAAATCTTGCTTGTAGGAAGACTCAGAGCCTGGGATATAACTCCATTTCTGAAGTGAAACACACAGCAGAGTTCTCATCCATTGATCACACTCTGCTTTAGAGCAAGAAGCACGCTCTTGCTTCCTAGAGGCTCTAAGACAGCATGAAACGTGAGTGTGCTAAGAACAAAAGAACGATGTTGCCTACACATACGGACCATATGTAGTGCAAATCTGCTTCTGAAACTGATACAAAGCACTGGTCCTCTAACATCCAATGCTTGTCAGTTAAGATAGAAACGTGTGAGCTTCATGAACGATGTAGTTCCTTTGAGCTATAAAGAAACTGCCCTTACATGAAAGGAAGTCTTGCTTGTAGGAAGACTCAGAGCCTGGGATTTAACTCCATTTCTGAAGTGAAACACACAGCAGAGTTCCCATCCATTGATCACACTCTGCTTTAGAGCAAGAAGCTCGCTCTTGCTTTCTAGAGTCTCTAATACAGGAGGAAATCTGAGTGTGACCAGAACAAAAGAACGGTGTTTCCTACAATTACGGACCATATGTAGTCAAAATCTGCTTCTGAAACTGATACAAAGCACTGGTCCTCTAACATCCAAAGCTTGTCAGTCAGGATGAGAAACGTGTGAGCTTCGTGAACAATGTAGTTCGTTTGAGCTGAAAAGTGACTGCCCTTTCCTAAAATGAATTCTTGCTTTTAGGAAGACTCAGAACCTGGGATTTAACTCCATTTCTGAAGGGAAACACACAGCATAGTTCTCATCCATGGATCACACTCTGCTTTAGAGCTAGAAGCACGCTCTTGCTTTCTGGAGTCTTTAATACAGCAGGAAACATGAGTGTGCTCAGACCAAAAGAACGGTGTTTCCTAAACATACGGACAATATCTAGTTCAACTCTGCTTCTGAAACTGAAACAAATCACAGGTCCTCTAACATCCAATTCTTGTCAGGTAAGATCCGAATCGTGTGAGCTTTGTGAACGATGTAGGCCGTTTGACCTGTAAAGTAACTTCACTTAATTGAAACGAAGTCTTGCTTGTAGGAAGACCCAGAGTCTGTGATTTAATTCCATTTCTGAAGTGAAAAACACAGCAGAGTTCTCATCCATGGATCACACTGTGCTTTAGAGCAAGAAGCATGCTCTTGCTTTCTAGAGTCTTTAAGACAGCAGGAAACGTGAGTGTGCTGAGAACAAAAGAACGGAGTTTCCTACACATACGGACCATATCTAGTCCAACTCTGCTTCTGAAACTGATACATAGCACTGGACCTCTAACATCCAATGCTTGTCAGTTAATATGAGAATCGTGTGAGCTTCATGAACGATGTAGTTCGTTTGAGCAGAAAAGTGACTGACCTTACTTGAAACGAAATCTTGCTTGTAGGAAGACTCAGAGCCTGGGATTTAACTCCATTTCTGAAGGGAAACACACAGCAGAGTTCTCATCCATGGATCACACTCTGCTTTAGAGCGAGAAGCACACTCTTGCTTTCTAGAGTCTCTAATACAGCAGGAAACATGAGTGTGCTCAGAACAAAAGAACGGTGTTTCCTACACATACGGACCATATCTAGTCCAACTCTGCTTCTGGAACTGATACAAAGCACTGGTTCTCTATTATCCAATGCTCGTCAGTTAAGATTAGAAACGTGTGAGCTTCGTGAATGATGTAGTTCGTTTGAGCTGAAAAGTGAATGCCCTTACCTGAAACCAAGTCTTGCCTGTAGTAAGACACAGACCCTGGGATATAACTCCATTTCTGAAGGGAAACACACAGCAGAGTTCTCATCCATTGATCACACTCTGCTTTAGAGCAAGAAGCACGCTCTTGCTTCCTAGAGGCTCTAAGACAGCATGAAACGTGAGTGTGCTAAGAACAAAAGAACGATGTTGCCTACACATACGGATCATATGTAGTGCAAATCTGCTTCTGAAACTGATACAAAGCACTGGTCCTCTAACATCCAATGCTTGTCAGTTAAGATAGAAACGTGTGAGCTTCATGAACGATGTAGTTCCTTTGAGCTATAAAGAAACTGCCCTAACATGAAAGGAAGTCTTGCTTGTAGGAAGACTCAGAGCATGGGATTTAACTCCATTTCTGAAGTGAAACACACAGCAGAGTTCTCATCCATTGATCACACTCTGCTTTAGAGCAAGAAGCTCGCTAGTGGTTTCTAGAGTCTCTAATACAGGAGGAAATCTGAGTGTGACCAGAACAAAAGAACGGTGTTTCCTACACATACGGACCATATCTAGTCCAACTCTGCTTATGGAACTGATACAAAGCAATGGTTCTCTATTATCCGATGCTTGTCAGTTAAGATTAGAAACGTGTGAGCTTCGTGAATGATGTAGTTTGTTTGAGCTGAAAATTGACTGCCCTTATCTGAAACCAAGTCTTGCCTGTAGTAAGACACAGAGCCGGCAATTTAACTCCATTTCTGAAGGGAAACACACAGCATAGTTCTCATCCATGGATCACACTCTGCTTTAGAGCAAGAAGCATGCTCTTGCCTTCTAGAGTCTCTAATACAGAAAGAAACCTGAGTGTGCTGAGAACAAAAGAACGGTGTTTCCTACACATACGGAACATATCTATTTTAACTCTGCTTCTGAAACTGAAACAAACCACAGGTCCTCTAACATCCAATGCTTGTCAGTTAAGATGAGAAACGTGTGAGCTTCGTGAATGATGTAGTTCGTTTGAGCAGAAAAGCGACTGCCCTTACCTGAAATGAAGTCTTGCATGTAGGAAGATTCAGAGCCTGGGATTTAACTCCATTTCTGAATTGAAACACACAGCAGTGTTCTCATCCATTGATCACACTCAGCTTTTGAACAAGAAGCACGCTCTTGCTTTCTAGAGTCTCTAAGACAGCAGGAAACGTGAGTTTGCTGAGAACAAAAGGACGGTGTTTCCTACACATACGGACCATATCTAGTCCAACTCTGCTTCTGAAGCTGATACAAAGCACTGGTCCTCTAACATCCAATGCTTGTCAGGTAAGATCTGAAACTTGTGAGCTTCGTGAACGATTTAGTTTTTTTGAGCTGTAAAGTAACTGCCGTTACCTGAAACGAAATCTTGCTTGTAGGAAGACTCAGAGCCTGGGATTTTACTCCATTTCTAAAGTAAAACACACAGCAGAGTTCTCATCCATGGATCACACTCTGCTTTAGAGCGAGAAGCACACCCTTGCTTTCTAGAGTCTCTAATACAGCAGGAAACCTGAGTGTGCTCAGAATAAAAGAACGGTGTTTCCTACACATTCAGAACATATCTAGTTTAACTCTGCTTCTGAAACTGAAACAAACCACAGGTCCTCTAACATCCATTGCTTGTCAGTTAAGATGAGAAACGTGTGAGCTTCGTGAATGATGTAGTTCGTTTGAGCAGAAAAGTGACTGCCCTTACCTGAAATGAAGTCTTGCATGTAGGAAGTTTCAGAGCCTGGGATTTAACTCCATTTCTGAAGTGAAACACACAGCATAGTTCTCATCCATGGATCACACTCTGCTTTAGAGCAAGAAGCATGCTCTTGCTTTCTAGAGTCTCTAATACAGCCGGAAACCTTAGTGTGCTCAGAACAAAAGAATGGTGTTTCCTACACATACAGACCATATCTAGTCCAACTCTGCTTCTGAAACTGAAACAAATCACAGGTCCTCTAACATCCAATGCTTGTCAGGTAAGATCCGAATCGTGTGAGCTTCGTGAACGATGTAGGCCGTTTGACCTGTAAAGTAACTTGACTTAACTGAAACGAAGTCTTGCTTGAAGGAAGACTCAGAGACTGGGATTTAATTCCATTTCTGAAGTGAAACACACAGCAGAGTTCTCATCCATGGACCACACTGTGCTTTAGAGCAAGAAGCATGCTCTTGCTTTCTAGAGTCTTTAAGACAGCAGGAAACGTGAATGTGCTGAGAACAAAAGAACGGTGTTTCCTACACATACGGACCATATCTAGTCCAACTCTGCTTCTGAAACTGATACATAGCACTGGTCCTCTAACATCCAATGCTTGTCAGTTAAGATGAGAAACGTGTGAGCTTCGTGAACGATGTAGTTCGTTTGAGCAGAAAAGTGACTGCCCTTACTTGAAACGAAGTCTTGAATGTAGGAAGACTCAGAGCCTGGGATTTAACTCCATTTCTGAAGGGAAACACACAGCATAGTTCATCCATGTGTCACACTCTGCTTTAGAGTGAGAATCACGCTCTTGCTTTTAGAGTCTCTAATATAGCAGGTAATCTGAGTGTGCCCAGAACAAAAGAACGGTGTTTCTTACACTTACAGACCATATGTAGTCCAAATCTGCTTCTGAAACTGATACAAACACTGACCCTCTAACATCCAATGCTTGTCAGTTAAGATGAGAAACGTGTGAGCTTTGTGAACGATGTAGTTCGTTTGAGCAGAAAAGTGACTGCCCATACCTGAATCGAAGTCTTGTTTGTAGGAAGACTCAGAGCCTGTGATTTAACTCCATTTCTGAAGTGAAACACACAGCAGTGTAATCATCCATTGATCATACTCTGCTTTAGAACAAGAAGCACGCTCTTGCTTTCTAGAGTCTCTAAGACAGCAGGAAACGAGTGTGTGCTGAGAACAAAAGAACGGTGTTTCTACACATACGGACCACATCTAGTTCAACTCTTCTTCTGAAACTGATACAAAGCACTGGTCCTCTAACATCCAATGCTTGTCTGTTAAGATGAGAAACGTGTGAGCTTCGTGAACGATGTAGTTCGTTTGAGCTGAAAAGTGACTGCCCTTACCTGAAACGAAGTCTTGCTTGTAGGAAGACACAGAGCCTTGGATTTAACTCCATTTCTGAAGGGAAACACACAGCATAGTTCTCATCCATGGATCACACTCTGCTTTAGAGCAAGAAGCATGCTCTTGCTTTCTAGATTCTCTAATAGAGCAGGAAATCTGAGTGTGCACAGAACAAAAGAACGGAGTTTCCTACACATACGGACCATATGTAGTCCAACTCTTCTTCTGAAACTGATACAAAGCACTGGTCCTCTAACACCCAATGCTTGTCAGTTAAGATGGGAAACGTGTGAGCTTCATGAACGATGTAGTTCGTTTGAGCAGAAAAGTGACTGCCCTTACCTTAAACGAAGTCTTGCTTGTAGGAAGACTCAGAGCCTGGGATTTAACTCCATTTCTGAAGTGAAACACACAGCAGTGTTCTCATCCATTGATCACACTCTGCTTTAGAAGAAGAAGCACTCTCTTGCTTTCTAAAGTCTCTAAGACAGCAGGAAACGTGAGTGTGCGGAGAACAAAAGAACGGTGTTTCCTACACATACGGACCATATCTAGTCCAACTCTCCTTCCTAAACTGATACAAAGCACTGGTCCTCTAACATCCAATGCTTGTCTGTTAAGAAGAGAAATGTGTGAGTTCAGTGAACGATGTAGTTAGTTTGACCTGAAAAGTGACTGCCGTTATCTGAAACGAAGTCTTGCTTGTAGGAAGACACAGAGATTGAGTTTTAACTCCATTTATGAAGGGAAACACAAAGCATAGTTGTCATCCATGGATCACACTCTGCTTTAGAGCGAGAAGCATGCTCTTGCTTTCTGGAGTCTCTAACACAGCAGGAAACGTGAGTGTGCTGAGAAAAAAAGAACGGTGTTTCCTACACATACAGACCATATCTAGTACAACTCTTCTTCTGAAACTGATACAAATCACTGGTCCTCTAAAATCCAATGCTTGTCAGTTAAGATGGGAGACGTGTGAATTCATGAACGATGTAGTTCGTTTGAGCAGAAAAGTGACTGCCCTTACCTTAAACGAAGTCTTGCTTGTAGGAAGACTCAGAGCCTGGGATTTAACTCCATTTCTGAAGTGAAACACACAGCAGTGTTCTCATCCATTGATCACACTCAGCTTTTGAACAAGAAGCACGCTCTTGCTTTCTAGAGTCTCTAAGACAGCAGGAAACGTGAGTTTGCTGAGAACAAAAGGACGGTGTTTCCTACACATACGGACCATATCTAGTCCAACTCTGCTTCTGAAGCTGATACAAAGCACTGGTCCTCTAACATCCAATGCTTGTCAGGTAAGATCTGAAACTTGTGAGCTTCGTGAACGATTTAGTTTTTTTGAGCTGTAAAGTAACTGCCGTTACCTGAAACGAAATCTTGCTTGTAGGAAGACTCAGAGCCTGGGATTTTACTCCATTTCTAAAGTAAAACACACAGCAGAGTTCTCATCCATGGATCACACTCTGCTTTAGAGCGAGAAGCACACCCTTGCTTTCTAGAGTCTCTAATACAGCAGGAAACCTGAGTGTGCTCAGAATAAAAGAACGGTGTTTCCTACACATTCAGAACATATCTAGTTTAACTCTGCTTCTGAAACTGAAACAAACCACAGGTCCTCTAACATCCATTGCTTGTCAGTTAAGATGAGAAACGTGTGAGCTTCGTGAATGATGTAGTTCGTTTGAGCAGAAAAGTGACTGCCCTTACCTGAAATGAAGTCTTGCATGTAGGAAGTTTCAGAGCCTGGGATTTAACTCCATTTCTGAAGTGAAACACACAGCATAGTTCTCATCCATGGATCACACTCTGCTTTAGAGCAAGAAGCATGCTCTTGCTTTCTAGAGTCTCTAATACAGCCGGAAACCTTAGTGTGCTCAGAACAAAAGAATGGTGTTTCCTACACATACAGACCATATCTAGTCCAACTCTGCTTCTGAAACTGAAACAAATCACAGGTCCTCTAACATCCAATGCTTGTCAGGTAAGATCCGAATCGTGTGAGCTTCGTGAACGATGTAGGCCGTTTGACCTGTAAAGTAACTTGACTTAACTGAAACGAAGTCTTGCTTGAAGGAAGACTCAGAGACTGGGATTTAATTCCATTTCTGAAGTGAAACACACAGCAGAGTTCTCATCCATGGACCACACTGTGCTTTAGAGCAAGAAGCATGCTCTTGCTTTCTAGAGTCTTTAAGACAGCAGGAAACGTGAATGTGCTGAGAACAAAAGAACGGTGTTTCCTACACATACGGACCATATCTAGTCCAACTCTGCTTCTGAAACTGATACATAGCACTGGTCCTCTAACATCCAATGCTTGTCAGTTAAGATGAGAAACGTGTGAGCTTCGTGAACGATGTAGTTCGTTTGAGCAGAAAAGTGACTGCCCTTACTTGAAACGAAGTCTTGAATGTAGGAAGACTCAGAGCCTGGGATTTAACTCCATTTCTGAAGGGAAACACACAGCATAGTTCGTCCATGTGTCACACTCTGCTTTAGAGTGAGAATCACGCTCTTGCTTTTAGAGTCTCTAATATAGCAGGTAATCTGAGTGTGCCCAGAACAAAAGAACGGTGTTTCTTACACTTACAGACCATATGTAGTCCAAATCTGCTTCTGAAACTGATACAAACACTGACCCTCTAACATCCAATGCTTGTCAGTTAAGATGAGAAACGTGTGAGCTTTGTGAACGATGTAGTTCGTTTGAGCAGAAAAGTGACTGCCCATACCTGAATCGAAGTCTTGTTTGTAGGAAGACTCAGAGCCTGTGATTTAACTCCATTTCTGAAGTGAAACACACAGCAGTGTAATCATCCATTGATCATACTCTGCTTTAGAACAAGAAGCACGCTCTTGCTTTCTAGAGTCTCTAAGACAGCAGGAAACGAGTGTGTGCTGAGAACAAAAGAACGGTGTTTCTACACATACGGACCACATCTAGTTCAACTCTTCTTCTGAAACTGATACAAAGCACTGGTCCTCTAACATCCAATGCTTGTCTGTTAAGATGAGAAACGTGTGAGCTTCGTGAACGATGTAGTTCGTTTGAGCTGAAAAGTGACTGCCCTTACCTGAAACGAAGTCTTGCTTGTAGGAAGACACAGAGCCTTGGATTTAACTCCATTTCTGAAGGGAAACACACAGCATAGTTCTCATCCATGGATCACACTCTGCTTTAGAGCAAGAAGCATGCTCTTGCTTTCTAGATTCTCTAATAGAGCAGGAAATCTGAGTGTGCACAGAACAAAAGAACGGAGTTTCCTACACATACGGACCATATGTAGTCCAACTCTTCTTCTGAAACTGATACAAAGCACTGGTCCTCTAACACCCAATGCTTGTCAGTTAAGATGGGAAACGTGTGAGCTTCATGAACGATGTAGTTCGTTTGAGCAGAAAAGTGACTGCCCTTACCTTAAACGAAGTCTTGCTTGTAGGAAGACTCAGAGCCTGGGATTTAACTCCATTTCTGAAGTGAAACACACAGCAGTGTTCTCATCCATTGATCACACTCTGCTTTAGAAGAAGAAGCACTCTCTTGCTTTCTAAAGTCTCTAAGACAGCAGGAAACGTGAGTGTGCGGAGAACAAAAGAACGGTGTTTCCTACACATACGGACCATATCTAGTCCAACTCTCCTTCCTAAACTGATACAAAGCACTGGTCCTCTAACATCCAATGCTTGTCTGTTAAGAAGAGAAATGTGTGAGTTCAGTGAACGATGTAGTTAGTTTGACCTGAAAAGTGACTGCCGTTATCTGAAACGAAGTCTTGCTTGTAGGAAGACACAGAGATTGAGTTTTAACTCCATTTATGAAGGGAAACACAAAGCATAGTTGTCATCCATGGATCACACTCTGCTTTAGAGCGAGAAGCATGCTCTTGCTTTCTGGAGTCTCTAACACAGCAGGAAACGTGAGTGTGCTGAGAAAAAAAGAACGGTGTTTCCTACACATACAGACCATATCTAGTACAACTCTTCTTCTGAAACTGATACAAATCACTGGTCCTCTAAAATCCAATGCTTGTCAGTTAAGATGGGAGACGTGTGAATTCATGAACGATGTAGTTCGTTTGAGCAGAAAAGTGACTGCCCTTACCTTAAACGAAGTCTTGCTTGTAGGAAGACTCAGAGCCTGGGATTTAACTCCATTTCTGAAGTGAAACACACAGCATTTTTCTCATCCATTGATCATACTCTGCTTTAGAACAAGAAGCACGTTCTTGCTTTCTAGAGTCTCTAAGACAGCAGGAAACGTGAGTGTGCTGAGAACAAAAGGACGGTGTTTCCTACACATAGGGACCATATCTAGTCCAACTCTGTTTCTGAAGCTGATACAAAGCACTGGTCCTCTAACATCCAATGCTTCTCAGGTAAGATCTGAAACGTGTGAGCTTAGTGAACGATGTAGTTTCTTTGAGCTGTAAAGTAACTGCCGTTACCTGAAACGAAATCTTGCTTGTAGGAAGACTCAGAGCCTGGGATTTAACTCCATTTCTGAAGTGAAACACACAGCAGAGTTCTCATCCATGGATCACACTCTGCTTTAGAGCGAGAAGCACACTCTTGCTTTCTAGAGTCTCTAATACAGCAGGAAACCTGAGTGTGCTCAGAACAAAAGAACGGTGTTTCCTACACATACGGACCATATCTAGTCCAACTCTGCTTCTGGAACTGATACAAAGCACTGGTTCTCTATTATCCAATGCTCATCAGTTAAGATTAGAAACGTGTGAGCTTTGTGAATGATGTAGTTCGTTTGAGCTGAAAAGTGACTGCCCTTACCTGAAACCAAGTCTTGCCTGTAGTAAGACACAGAGCCTGCAATTTAACTCCATTTCTGAAGGGAAACACACAGCATAGTTCTCATCCATGGATCACACTCTGCTATAGAGCAAGAAGCATGCTCTTGCTTTCTAGAGTCTCTAATACAGAAAGAAACCTGAGTGTGCTGAGAACAAAAGAACGGTGTTTCCTACACATTCGGAACATATCCAGTTTAACTCTGCTTCTGAAACTGAAACAAACCACAGGTCCTCTAACATCCAATGCTTGTCAGTTAAGATGAGAAACGTGTGAGCTTCGTGAATGATGTAGTTCGTTTGAGCAGAAAAGTGACTGCCCTTACCTGAAATGAAGTCTTGCATGTAGGAAGATTCAGAGCCTGGGATTTAACTCCATTTCTGAAGTGAAACACACAGCAGTGTTCTCATCCATTGATCACACTCAGCTTTTGAACAAGAAGCACGCTCTTGCTTTCTAGAGTCTCTAAGACAGCAGGAAACGTGAGTGTGCTGAGAACAAAAGGACGGTGTTTCCTACACATACGGACCATATCTAGTCCAACTCTGCTTCTGAAGCTGATACAAAGCACTGGTCCTCTAACATCCAATGGTTGTCAGGTAAAATCTGAAACTTGTGAGCTTCGTGAACGATGTAGTTTTTTTGAGCTGTAAAGTAACTGCCGTTACCTGAAACGAAATCTTGCTTGTAGGAAGACTCAGAGCCTGGGATTTTACTCCATTTCTAAAGTAAAACACACAGCAGAGTTCTCATCCATGGATCACACTCTGCTTTAGAGCGAGAAGCACACCCTTGCTTTCTAGAGTCTCTAATACAGCAGGAAACCTGAGTGTGCTCAGAATAAAAGAACGGTGTTTCCTACACATTCGGAACATATCTAGTTTAACTCTGCTTCTGAAACTGAAACAAACCACAGGTCCTCTAACATCCATTGCTTGTCAGTTAAGATGAGAAACGTGTGAGCTTCGTGAATGATGTAGTTCGTTTGAGCAGAAAAGTGACTGCCCTTACCTGAAATGAAGTCTTGCATGTAGGAAGTTTCAGAGCCTGGGATTTAACTCCATTTATGAAGTGAAACACACAGCATAGTTCTCATCCATGGATCACACTCTGCTTTAGAGCAAGAAGCATGCTCTTGCTTTCTAGAGTCTCTAATACAGCCAGAAACCTTAGTGTGCTGAGAACAAAAGAATGGTGTTTCCTACACATACAGACCATATCTAGTCCAACTCTGCTTCTGAAGCTGATACAAAGCACTGGTCCTCTAACATCCAAAGCTTGTCAGTTAAGATCCAAAACGTGTGAGCTTCGTGAACAGTGTAGTTCGTTTGAGCTGTAAAATAACTGCCCTTACCTGAAACGAAATCTTGCTTGTAGGAAGACTCAGAGCCTTGGATTTAACTCCATTTCTGAAGTGAAACACACAGCAGAGTTCTCATCCATTGATCACACTCTGCTTTAGAGCAAGAAGCACGCTCTTGCTTTCTAGGGCTCTAAGACAGCATGAAACATGAGTGTGCTAATAACAAAAGAACGATGTTGCCTACACATACGGACCATATGTCGTCCAAATCTGCTTCTGAAACTGATACAAAGCACTGGTCCTCTAACATCCAATGCTTGTCAGTTAAGATAGAAACGTGTGAGATTCATGAACGATGTAGTTCCTTTGAGATATAAAGAAACTGCCCTTACCTGAAATGAAGTCTTGATTGTAGGAAGACTCAGAACCTGGGATTAAACTCCATTTCTGAAGGGAAACACACAGCATAGTTCTCATCCATGGATCACACTCTGCTTTAGAGCGAGAAGCACGCTCTTGCTTTCTAGAGTCTCTAATACAGCAGGAAACCTGAGTGTGCTCAGAACAAAAGAACGGTGTTTCCTAAACATAAGGACCATATTTGATTCAACTCTGCTTCTGAAATTGAAACAAACCACAGGTCCTCTAACACCCAATGCTTGTCAGGTAAGATCTGAAAAGTGTGAGCTTCGTGAATGATGTAGTTCGTTTGAGCTGTAAAGTAACTACCCTTACCTGAATCGAAGTCTTGCTTGTAGGAAGACTCAGAGCCTGGGATTTAACACCATTTCTGAAGTAAAACACACAGCAGAGTTCTCATGCATTGATCACACTCTGCTTTAGAGCAAGAAGCACGCTCTTGCTTTCTAGAGGCTCTAAGAAAACATGAAACGTGATTTGTTGAGAACAAAAGAATGATGTTGCCTACACATACAGACCATATGTAGTCCATATGTGCTTCTGAAACTGATACAAAGCACTGGTCCTCTAACATCCAAATCTTGTCAGTTAAGATAGAAACGTGTGAGCTTCAGGAACGATGTAGTTCTTTTGAGCTGAAAAGTGACTCCCCTTACCTGAAACCAAGTCTTGCTTGTAGTAAGACACAGACCCTGGGATTTAACTCCATTTCTGAGGGGAAACACACAGCATAGTTCTCATCCATGGATCACACTCTGCTTTAGAGCAAGAAGCATGCTCTTGCTTTCTAGAGTGTCTAATAGAGCAGGAAACCTGAGTGAGCTCATAAC
The DNA here is from genome assembly GCA_949786385.1 of Onychomys leucogaster. Lineage (NCBI taxonomy): Eukaryota > Metazoa > Chordata > Mammalia > Rodentia > Cricetidae > Onychomys > Onychomys leucogaster. The sequence goes on from CATKUP010000587.1 coordinate 91,420, forward strand.
AAAAGAACGGTGTTTCCTACACATACGGAACATATCTAGTTTAACTCTGCTTCTGAAAATGAATCAAAGCACTGGTCCTCTAACATCCAATGCTTGTCTGTTAAGATCCGAAACGTGTGAGCTTCGTGAACAATGTAGTTCGTTTGAGCTGTAAAGTAACTGCCCTTACCTGAAACGAAATCTTGCTTGTAGGAAGACTCAGAGCCTGGGATATAACTCCATTTCTGAAGTGAAACACACAGCAGAGTTCTCATCCATTGATCACACTCTGCTTTAGAGCAAGAAGCACGCTCTTGCTTCCTAGAGGCTCTAAGACAGCATGAAACGTGAGTGTGCTAAGAACAAAAGAACGATGTTGCCTACACATACGGACCATATGTAGTGCAAATCTGCTTCTGAAACTGATACAAAGCACTGGTCCTCTAACATCCAATGCTTGTCAGTTAAGATAGAAACGTGTGAGCTTCATGAACGATGTAGTTCCTTTGAGCTATAAAGAAACTGCCCTTACATGAAAGGAAGTCTTGCTTGTAGGAAGACTCAGAGCCTGGGATTTAACTCCATTTCTGAAGTGAAACACACAGCAGAGTTCCCATCCATTGATCACACTCTGCTTTAGAGCAAGAAGCTCGCTCTTGCTTTCTAGAGTCTCTAATACAGGAGGAAATCTGAGTGTGACCAGAACAAAAGAACGGTGTTTCCTACAATTACGGACCATATGTAGTCAAAATCTGCTTCTGAAACTGATACAAAGCACTGGTCCTCTAACATCCAAAGCTTGTCAGTCAGGATGAGAAACGTGTGAGCTTCGTGAACAATGTAGTTCGTTTGAGCTGAAAAGTGACTGCCCTTTCCTAAAATGAATTCTTGCTTTTAGGAAGACTCAGAACCTGGGATTTAACTCCATTTCTGAAGGGAAACACACAGCATAGTTCTCATCCATGGATCACACTCTGCTTTAGAGCTAGAAGCACGCTCTTGCTTTCTGGAGTCTTTAATACAGCAGGAAACATGAGTGTGCTCAGACCAAAAGAACGGTGTTTCCTAAACATACGGACAATATCTAGTTCAACTCTGCTTCTGAAACTGAAACAAATCACAGGTCCTCTAACATCCAATTCTTGTCAGGTAAGATCCGAATCGTGTGAGCTTTGTGAACGATGTAGGCCGTTTGACCTGTAAAGTAACTTCACTTAATTGAAACGAAGTCTTGCTTGTAGGAAGACCCAGAGTCTGTGATTTAATTCCATTTCTGAAGTGAAAAACACAGCAGAGTTCTCATCCATGGATCACACTGTGCTTTAGAGCAAGAAGCATGCTCTTGCTTTCTAGAGTCTTTAAGACAGCAGGAAACGTGAGTGTGCTGAGAACAAAAGAACGGAGTTTCCTACACATACGGACCATATCTAGTCCAACTCTGCTTCTGAAACTGATACATAGCACTGGACCTCTAACATCCAATGCTTGTCAGTTAATATGAGAATCGTGTGAGCTTCATGAACGATGTAGTTCGTTTGAGCAGAAAAGTGACTGACCTTACTTGAAACGAAATCTTGCTTGTAGGAAGACTCAGAGCCTGGGATTTAACTCCATTTCTGAAGGGAAACACACAGCAGAGTTCTCATCCATGGATCACACTCTGCTTTAGAGCGAGAAGCACACTCTTGCTTTCTAGAGTCTCTAATACAGCAGGAAACATGAGTGTGCTCAGAACAAAAGAACGGTGTTTCCTACACATACGGACCATATCTAGTCCAACTCTGCTTCTGGAACTGATACAAAGCACTGGTTCTCTATTATCCAATGCTCGTCAGTTAAGATTAGAAACGTGTGAGCTTCGTGAATGATGTAGTTCGTTTGAGCTGAAAAGTGAATGCCCTTACCTGAAACCAAGTCTTGCCTGTAGTAAGACACAGACCCTGGGATATAACTCCATTTCTGAAGGGAAACACACAGCAGAGTTCTCATCCATTGATCACACTCTGCTTTAGAGCAAGAAGCACGCTCTTGCTTCCTAGAGGCTCTAAGACAGCATGAAACGTGAGTGTGCTAAGAACAAAAGAACGATGTTGCCTACACATACGGATCATATGTAGTGCAAATCTGCTTCTGAAACTGATACAAAGCACTGGTCCTCTAACATCCAATGCTTGTCAGTTAAGATAGAAACGTGTGAGCTTCATGAACGATGTAGTTCCTTTGAGCTATAAAGAAACTGCCCTAACATGAAAGGAAGTCTTGCTTGTAGAAAGACTCAGAGCATGGGATTTAACTCCATTTCTGAAGTGAAACACACAGCAGAGTTCTCATCCATTGATCACACTCTGCTTTAGAGCAAGAAGCTCGCTAGTGGTTTCTAGAGTCTCTAATACAGGAGGAAATCTGAGTGTGACCAGAACAAAAGAACGGTGTTTCCTACACATACGGACCATATCTAGTCCAACTCTGCTTCTGGAACTGATACAAAGCAATGGTTCTCTATTATCCAATGCTTGTCAGTTAAGATTAGAAACGTGTGAGCTTCGTGAATGATGTAGTTTGTTTGAGCTGAAAATTGACTGCCCTTATCTGAAACCAAGTCTTGCCTGTAGTAAGACACAGAGCCGGCAATTTAACTCCATTTCTGAAGGGAAACACACAGCATAGTTCTCATCCATGGATCACACTCTGCTTTAGAGCAAGAAGCATGCTCTTGCCTTCTAGAGTCTCTAATACAGAAAGAAACCTGAGTGTGCTGAGAACAAAAGAACGGTGTTTCCTACACATACGGAACATATCTATTTTAACTCTGCTTCTGAAACTGAAACAAACCACAGGTCCTCTAACATCCAATGCTTGTCAGTTAAGATGAGAAACGTGTGAGCTTCGTGAATGATGTAGTTCGTTTGAGCAGAAAAGCGACTGCCCTTACCTGAAATGAAGTCTTGCATGTAGGAAGATTCAGAGCCTGGGATTTAACTCCATTTCTGAATTGAAACACACAGCAGTGTTCTCATCCATTGATCACACTCAGCTTTTGAACAAGAAGCACGCTCTTGCTTTCTAGAGTCTCTAAGACAGCAGGAAACGTGAGTTTGCTGAGAACAAAAGGACGGTGTTTCCTACACATACGGACCATATCTAGTCCAACTCTGCTTCTGAAGCTGATACAAAGCACTGGTCCTCTAACATCCAATGCTTGTCAGGTAAGATCTGAAACTTGTGAGCTTCGTGAACGATTTAGTTTTTTTGAGCTGTAAAGTAACTGCCGTTACCTGAAACGAAATCTTGCTTGTAGGAAGACTCAGAGCCTGGGATTTTACTCCATTTCTAAAGTAAAACACACAGCAGAGTTCTCATCCATGGATCACACTCTGCTTTAGAGCGAGAAGCACACCCTTGCTTTCTAGAGTCTCTAATACAGCAGGAAACCTGAGTGTGCTCAGAATAAAAGAACGGTGTTTCCTACACATTCAGAACATATCTAGTTTAACTCTGCTTCTGAAACTGAAACAAACCACAGGTCCTCTAACATCCATTGCTTGTCAGTTAAGATGAGAAACGTGTGAGCTTCGTGAATGATGTAGTTCGTTTGAGCAGAAAAGTGACTGCCCTTACCTGAAATGAAGTCTTGCATGTAGGAAGTTTCAGAGCCTGGGATTTAACTCCATTTCAGAAGTGAAACACACAGCATAGTTCTCATCCATGGATCACACTCTGCTTTAGAGCAAGAAGCATGCTCTTGCTTTCTAGAGTCTCTAATACAGCCGGAAACCTTAGTGTGCTCAGAACAAAAGAATGGTGTTTCCTACACATACAGACCATATCTAGTCCAACTCTGCTTCTGAAACTGAAACAAATCACAGGTCCTCTAACATCCAATGCTTGTCAGGTAAGATCCGAATCGTGTGAGCTTCGTGAACGATGTAGGCCGTTTGACCTGTAAAGTAACTTGACTTAACTGAAACGAAGTCTTGCTTGAAGGAAGACTCAGACACTGGGATTTAATTCCATTTCTGAAGTGAAACACACAGCAGAGTTCTCATCCATGGACCACACTGTGCTTTAGAGCAAGAAGCATGCTCTTGCTTTCTAGAGTCTTTAAGACAGCAGGAAACGTGAATGTGCTGAGAACAAAAGAACGGTGTTTCCTACACATACGGACCATATCTAGTCCAACTCTGCTTCTGAAACTGATACATAGCACTGGTCCTCTAACATCCAATGCTTGTCAGTTAAGATGAGAAACGTGTGAGCTTCGTGAACGATGTAGTTCGTTTGAGCAGAAAAGTGACTGCCCTTACTTGAAACGAAGTCTTGAATGTAGGAAGACTCAGAGCCTGGGATTTAACTCCATTTCTGAAGGGAAACACACAGCATAGTTCATCCATGTGTCACACTCTGCTTTAGAGTGAGAATCACGCTCTTGCTTTTAGAGTCTCTAATATAGCAGGTAATCTGAGTGTGCCCAGAACAAAAGAACGGTGTTTCTTACACTTACAGACCATATGTAGTCCAAATCTGCTTCTGAAACTGATACAAACACTGACCCTCTAACATCCAATGCTTGTCAGTTAAGATGAGAAACGTGTGAGCTTTGTGAACGATGTAGTTCGTTTGAGCAGAAAAGTGACTGCCCATACCTGAATCGAAGTCTTGTTTGTAGGAAGACTCAGAGCCTGTGATTTAACTCCATTTCTGAAGTGAAACACACAGCAGTGTAATCATCCATTGATCATACTCTGCTTTAGAACAAGAAGCACGCTCTTGCTTTCTAGAGTCTCTAAGACAGCAGGAAACGAGTGTGTGCTGAGAACAAAAGAACGGTGTTTCTACACATACGGACCACATCTAGTTCAACTCTTCTTCTGAAACTGATACAAAGCACTGGTCCTCTAACATCCAATGCTTGTCTGTTAAGATGAGAAACGTGTGAGCTTCGTGAACGATGTAGTTCGTTTGAGCTGAAAAGTGACTGCCCTTACCTGAAACGAAGTCTTGCTTGTAGGAAGACACAGAGCCTTGGATTTAACTCCATTTCTGAAGGGAAACACACAGCATAGTTCTCATCCATGGATCACACTCTGCTTTAGAGCAAGAAGCATGCTCTTGCTTTCTAGATTCTCTAATAGAGCAGGAAATCTGAGTGTGCACAGAACAAAAGAACGGAGTTTCCTACACATACGGACCATATGTAGTCCAACTCTTCTTCTGAAACTGATACAAAGCACTGGTCCTCTAACACCCAATGCTTGTCAGTTAAGATGGGAAACGTGTGAGCTTCATGAACGATGTAGTTCGTTTGAGCAGAAAAGTGACTGCCCTTACCTTAAACGAAGTCTTGCTTGTAGGAAGACTCAGAGCCTGGGATTTAACTCCATTTCTGAAGTGAAACACACAGCAGTGTTCTCATCCATTGATCACACTCTGCTTTAGAAGAAGAAGCACTCTCTTGCTTTCTAAAGTCTCTAAGACAGCAGGAAACGTGAGTGTGCGGAGAACAAAAGAACGGTGTTTCCTACACATACGGACCATATCTAGTCCAACTCTCCTTCCTAAACTGATACAAAGCACTGGTCCTCTAACATCCAATGCTTGTCTGTTAAGAAGAGAAATGTGTGAGTTCAGTGAACGATGTAGTTAGTTTGACCTGAAAAGTGACTGCCGTTATCTGAAACGAAGTCTTGCTTGTAGGAAGACACAGAGATTCAGTTTTAACTCCATTTATGAAGGGAAACACAAAGCATAGTTGTCATCCATGGATCACACTCTGCTTTAGAGCGAGAAGCATGCTCTTGCTTTCTGGAGTCTCTAACACAGCAGGAAACGTGAGTGTGCTGAGAAAAAAAGAACGGTGTTTCCTACACATACAGACCATATCTAGTACAACTCTTCTTCTGAAACTGATACAAATCACTGGTCCTCTAAAATCCAATGCTTGTCAGTTAAGATGGGAGACGTGTGAATTCATGAACGATGTAGTTCGTTTGAGCAGAAAAGTGACTGCCCTTACCTTAAACGAAGTCTTGCTTGTAGGAAGACTCAGAGCCTGGGATTTAACTCCATTTCTGAAGTGAAACACACAGCATTTTTCTCATCCATTGATCATACTCTGATTTAGAACAAGAAGCACGTTCTTGCTTTCTAGAGTCTCTAAGACAGCAGGAAACGTGATTTTGCTGAGAACAAAAGAACGGTGTTTCCTACACATACGGACCATATCTAGTCCAAATCTGCTTCTGAAACTGATACAAAGCACTGGTCCTCTAACATCCTATGCTTGTCAGTTAAGATGAGAAACGTGTGAGCTTTGTGAATGATGTAGTTTTTTGAACTGAAAAGTGTCTGCCCTTACCTGAAACGAAGTCTTGCTTGTAGTAAGACACAGAGCCTGGGATTTAACTCCATTTCTAAAGGGAAACACACAGCATTTTTCTCATCCATGGATCACACTCTGCTTTAGAGTGAGAACCACGCTCTTGATTTTAGAGTCTCTAATATAGCAGGTAATCTGAGTGTGCCCAGAACAAAAGAACGGTATTTCTTACACTTACAGACCATACGTAGTCCAAATCTGCTTCTGAAACTGATACAAAGCACTGACCCTCTAACATCCAATGCTTGTCAGTTAAGATGAGAAACGTGTGAGCTTCGTGAACGATGTAGTTTGTTTGAGCAGAAAAGTGACTGCCCTTACCTGAATCGAAGTCTTGTTTGTAGGAAGACTCAGAGCCTGGGATTTAACTCCATTTCTGAAGTGAAACACACAGCAGTGTAATCATCCATTGATCATACTCTGCTTTAGAACAGGAAGCACGCTCTTGCTTTCTAGAGTCTCTAAGACAGCAGGAAACGAGTGTGTGCTGAGAACAAAAGAACGGTGTTTCCTACACATACGGACCATATCTAGTTCAACTCTGCTTCTGAAACTGATACAAAGCACTGGTCCTCTAACATCCAATGCTTGTCTGTTAAGATGAGAAACGTGTGAGCTTCGTGAACGATGTAGTTCGTTTGAGCTGAAAAGTGACTGCCCTTACCTGAAACGAAGTCTTGCTTGTAGGAAGACACAGAGCCTGGGATTTAACTCCATTTCTGAAGGGAAACACACAGCATAGTTCTCATCCATGGATCACACTCTGCTTTAGAGCGAGAAGGACGCTCATGCTTTCTGGAGTCTCTAACACAGCAGGAAACGTGAGTGCGCTGAGAACAAAAGAACGGTGTTTCCTACACGTATGGACCATATCTAGTCCAACTCTTCTTCTAAAACTGATACAAATCACTGGTCCTCTAACATCCAATGCCTGTCAGTTAAGATGAGAAATGTGTGAGCTTCATGAACGATGTAGTTCGTTTGAGCAGAAAAGTGACTGCCCTTAACTGAAACGAATTCTTGCTTGTAGGAAGACTCAGAGCCTGCGATTTAACTCCATTTCTGAAGTGAAACACACAGCAGTGTTCTCATCCATTGATCATACTCTGCTTTAGAACAAGAAGCACGCTCTTGCTTTCTAGAGTCTCTAAGACAGCAGGAAACGAGTGTGTGCTGAGAACAAAAGAACGGTGTTTCTACATATACGGACCACATCTAGTTCAACTCTGCTTCTGAAACTGATACAAAGCACTGGTCCTCTAACATCCAATGCTTGTCTGTTAAGATGAGAAACGTGTGAGCTTCGTGAACGATGTAGTTCGTTTGAGCTGAAAAGTGACTGCCCTTACCTGAAACGAAGTCTTGCTTGTAGGAAGACACAGAGCCTTGGATTAAACTCCATTTCTGAAGGGAAACACACAGCATAGTTCTCATCCATGGATCACACTCTGCTTTAGAGCAAGAAGCATGCTCTTGCTTTCTAGATTCTCTAATAGAGCAGGAAATCTGAGTGTGCTCAGAACAAAAGAACGGAGTTTCCTACACATACGGACCATATGTAGTCCAACTCTTCTTCTGAAACTGATACAAAGCACTGACCCTCTAACATCCAATGCTTGTCAGTTAAGATGAGAAACGTGTGAGCTTCGTGAACGATGTAGTTTGTTTGAGCAGAAAAGTGACTGCCCTTACCTGAATCGAAGTCTTGTTTGTAGGAAGACTCAGAGCCTGGGATTTAACTCCATTTCTGAAGTGAAACACACAGCAGTGTTCTCAACCATTGATCACACTCTGCTTTAGAACAAGAAGCACGCTCTTGCTTTCTAGAGTCTCTAATACAGCCGGAAACCTTAGTGTGCTCAGAACAAAAGAATGGTGTTTCCTACACATACAGACCATATCTAGTCCAACTCTGCTTCTGAAACTGAAACAAATCACAGGTCCTCTAACATCCAATGCTTGTCAGGTAAGATCCGAATCGTGTGAGCTTCGTGAACGATGTAGGCCGTTTGACCTGTAAAGTAACTTGACTTAACTGAAACGAAGTCTTGCTTGAAGGAAGACTCAGACACTGGGATTTAATTCCATTTCTGAAGTGAAACACACAGCAGAGTTCTCATCCATGGACCACACTGTGCTTTAGAGCAAGAAGCATGCTCTTGCTTTCTAGAGTCTTTAAGACAGCAGGAAACGTGAATGTGCTGAGAACAAAAGAACGGTGTTTCCTACACATACGGACCATATCTAGTCCAACTCTGCTTCTGAAACTGATACATAGCACTGGTCCTCTAACATCCAATGCTTGTCAGTTAAGATGAGAAACGTGTGAGCTTCGTGAACGATGTAGTTCGTTTGAGCAGAAAAGTGACTGCCCTTACTTGAAACGAAGTCTTGAATGTAGGAAGACTCAGAGCCTGGGATTTAACTCCATTTCTGAAGGGAAACACACAGCATAGTTCATCCATGTGTCACACTCTGCTTTAGAGTGAGAATCACGCTCTTGCTTTTAGAGTCTCTAATATAGCAGGTAATCTGAGTGTGCCCAGAACAAAAGAACGGTGTTTCTTACACTTACAGACCATATGTAGTCCAAATCTGCTTCTGAAACTGATACAAACACTGACCCTCTAACATCCAATGCTTGTCAGTTAAGATGAGAAACGTGTGAGCTTTGTGAACGATGTAGTTCGTTTGAGCAGAAAAGTGACTGCCCATACCTGAATCGAAGTCTTGTTTGTAGGAAGACTCAGAGCCTGTGATTTAACTCCATTTCTGAAGTGAAACACACAGCAGTGTAATCCATTGATCATACTCTGCTTTAGAACAAGAAGCACGCTCTTGCTTTCTAGAGTCTCTAAGACAGCAGGAAACGAGTGTGTGCTGAGAACAAAAGAACGGTGTTTCTACACATACGGACCACATCTAGTTCAACTCTTCTTCTGAAACTGATACAAAGCACTGGTCCTCTAACATCCAATGCTTGTCTGTTAAGATGAGAAACGTGTGAGCTTCGTGAACGATGTAGTTCGTTTGAGCTGAAAAGTGACTGCCCTTACCTGAAACGAAGTCTTGCTTGTAGGAAGACACAGAGCCTTGGATTTAACTCCATTTCTGAAGGGAAACACACAGCATAGTTCTCATCCATGGATCACACTCTGCTTTAGAGCAAGAAGCATGCTCTTGCTTTCTAGATTCTCTAATAGAGCAGGAAATCTGAGTGTGCACAGAACAAAAGAACGGAGTTTCCTACACATACGGACCATATGTAGTCCAACTCTTCTTCTGAAACTGATACAAAGCACTGGTCCTCTAACACCCAATGCTTGTCAGTTAAGATGGGAAACGTGTGAGCTTCATGAACGATGTAGTTCGTTTGAGCAGAAAAGTGACTGCCCTTACCTTAAACGAAGTCTTGCTTGTAGGAAGACTCAGAGCCTGGGATTTAACTCCATTTCTGAAGTGAAACACACAGCAGTGTTCTCATCCATTGACAACACTCTGCTTTAGAAGAAGAAGCACTCTCTTGCTTTCTAAAGTCTCTAAGACAGCAGGAAACGTGAGTGTGCGGAGAACAAAAGAACGGTGTTTCCTACACATACGGACCATATCTAGTCCAACTCTCCTTCCTAAACTGATACAAAGCACTGGTCCTCTAACATCCAATGCTTGTCTGTTAAGAAGAGAAATGTGTGAGTTCAGTGAACGATGTAGTTAGTTTGACCTGAAAAGTGACTGCCGTTATCTGAAACGAAGTCTTGCTTGTAGGAAGACACAGAGATTCAGTTTTAACTCCATTTATGAAGGGAAACACAAAGCATAGTTGTCATCCATGGATCACACTCTGCTTTAGAGCGAGAAGCATGCTCTTGCTTTCTGGAGTCTCTAACACAGCAGGAAACGTGAGTGTGCTGAGAAAAAAAGAACGGTGTTTCCTACACATACAGACCATATCTAGTACAACTCTTCTTCTGAAACTGATACAAATCACTGGTCCTCTAAAATCCAATGCTTGTCAGTTAAGATGGGAGACGTGTGAATTCATGAACGATGTAGTTCGTTTGAGCAGAAAAGTGACTGCCCTTACCTTAAACGAAGTCTTGCTTGTAGGAAGACTCAGAGCCTGGGATTTAACTCCATTTCTGAAGTGAAACACACAGCATTTTTCTCATCCATTGATCATACTCTGATTTAGAACAAGAAGCACGTTCTTGCTTTCTAGAGTCTCTAAGACAGCAGGAAACGTGATTTTGCTGAGAACAAAAGAACGGTGTTTCCTACACATACGGACCATATCTAGTCCAAATCTGCTTCTGAAACTGATACAAAGCACTGGTCCTCTAACATCCTATGCTTGTCAGTTAAGATGAGAAACGTGTGAGCTTTGTGAATGATGTAGTTTTTTGAACTGAAAAGTGTCTGCCCTTACCTGAAACGAAGTCTTGCTTGTAGTAAGACACAGAGCCTGGGATTTAACTCCATTTCTGAAAGGAAACACACAGCATGTTTCTCATCCATGGATCACACTCTGCTTTAGAGCGAGAAGCCCGCTCTTGCTTTTAGAGTCTCTAATATAGCAGGTAATCTGAGTGTGCCCAGAACAAAAGAACGGTGTTTCCTACACATACGGACCATATCTAGTTCAACTCTGCTTCTGAAACTGATACAATGCACTGGTCCTCTAACATCCAATGCTTGTCTGTTTAGATGAGAAACTTGTGAGCTTCGTGAACAATGCAGTTCGTTTGAGCTGAAAAGTGACTGCCCTTACCTGAAACGAAGTCTTGCTTGTGGGACGACACCGAGCCTGGGATTTAACTCCATTTCTAAAGGGAAACACACAGCATTTTTCTCATCCATGGATCACACTCTGCTTTAGAGTGAGAACCACGCTCTTGATTTTAGAGTCTCTAATATAGCAGGTAATCTGAGTGTGCCCAGAACAAAAGAACGGTATTTCTTACACTTACAGACCATACGTAGTCCAAATCTGCTTCTGAAACTGATACAAAGCACTGACCCTCTAACATCCAATGCTTGTCAGTTAAGATGAGAAACGTGTGAGCTTCGTGAACGATGTAGTTTGTTTGAGCAGAAAAGTGACTGCCCTTACCTGAATCGAAGTCTTGTTTGTAGGAAGACTCAGAGCCTGGGATTTAACTCCATTTCTGAAGTGAAACACACAGCAGTGTAATCATCCATTGATCATACTCTGCTTTAGAACAGGAAGCACGCTCTTGCTTTCTAGAGTCTCTAAGACAGCAGGAAACGAGTGTGTGCTGAGAACAAAAGAACGGTGTTTCCTACACATACGGACCATATCTAGTTCAACTCTGCTTCTGAAACTGATACAAAGCACTGGTCCTCTAACATCCAATGCTTGTCTGTTAAGATGAGAAACGTGTGAGCTTCGTGAACGATGTAGTTCGTTTGAGCTGAAAAGTGACTGCCCTTACCTGAAACGAAGTCTTGCTTGTAGGAAGACACAGAGCCTGGGATTTAACTCCATTTCTGAAGGGAAACACACAGCATAGTTCTCATCCATGGATCACACTCTGCTTTAGAGCGAGAAGGACGCTCTTGCTTTCTGGAGTCTCTAACACAGCAGGAAACGTGAGTGTGCTGAGAACAAAAGAACGGTGTTTCCTACACGTATGGACCATATCTAGTCCAACTCTTCTTCTAAAACTGATACAAATCACTGGTCCTCTAACATCCAATGCCTGTCAGTTAAGATGAGAAATGTGTGAGCTTCATGAACGATGTAGTTCGTTTGAGCAGAAAAGTGACTGCCCTTACCTGAAACGAATTCTTGCTTGTAGGAAGACTCAGAGCCTGCGATTTAACTCCATTTCTGAAGTGAAACACACAGCAGTGTTCTCATCCATTGATCATACTCTGCTTTAGAACAAGAAGCACGCTCTTGCTTTCTAGAGTCTCTAAGACAGCAGGAAACGAGTGTGTGCTGAGAACAAAAGAACGGTGTTTCTACATATACGGACCACATCTAGTTCAACTCTGCTTCTGAAACTGATACAAAGCACTGGTCCTCTAACATCCAATGCTTGTCTGTTAAGATGAGAAACGTGTGAGCTTCGTGAACGATGTAGTTCGTTTGAGCTGAAAAGTGACTGCCCTTACCTGAAACGAAGTCTTGCTTGTAGGAAGACACAGAGCCTTGGATTAAACTCCATTTCTGAAGGGAAACACACAGCATAGTTCTCATCCATGGATCACACTCTGCTTTAGAGCAAGAAGCATGCTCTTGCTTTCTAGATTCTCTAATAGAGCAGGAAATCTGAGTGTGCTCAGAACAAAAGAACGGAGTTTCCTACACATACGGACCATATGTAGTCCAACTCTTCTTCTGAAACTGATACAAAGCACTGGTCCTCTAACATCCAATGCTTGTCAGTTAAGATGGGAAACGTGTGAGCTTCATGAACGATGTAGTTCGTTTGAGCAGAAAAGTGACTGCCCTTACCTTAAACGAAGTCTTGCTTGTAGGAAGACTCAGAGCCTGGGATTTAACTCCATTTCTGAAGTGAAACACACAGCAGTGTTCTCATCCATTGATCACACTCTGCTTTAGAACAAGAAGCACTCTCTTGCTTTCTAAAGTCTCTAAGACAGCAGGAAACGTGAGTGTGCGGAGAACAAAAGAACGGTGTTTCCTACACATACGGACCATATCTAGTCCAACTCTCCTTCCTAAACTGATACAAAGCACTGGTCCTCTAACATCCAATGCTTGTCTGTTAAGAAGAGAAATGTGTGAGTTCAGTGAACGATGTAGTTAGTTTGACCTGAAAAGTGACTGCCGTTATCTGAAACGAAGTCTTGCTTGTAGGAAGACACAGAGATTGAGTTTTAACTCCATTTATGAAGGGAAACACAAAGCATAGTTGTCATCCATGGATCACACTCTGCTTTAGAGCGAGAAGCATGCTCTTGCTTTCTGGAGTCTCTAACACAGCAGGAAACGTGAGTGTGCTGAGAACAAAAGAACGGTGTTTCCTACACGTACGGACCATATCTAGTCCAACTCTTCTTCTAAAACTGATACAAATCACTGGTCCTCTAACATCCAATGCCTGTCAGTTAAGATGGGAAATGTGTGAGCTTCATGAACGATGTAGTTCGTTTGAGCAGAAAAGTGACTGCCCTTACCTGAAACGAATTCTTGCTTGTAGGAAGACTCAGAGCCTGCGATTAAACTCCATTTCTGAAGTGAAACACACAGCAGTGTTCTCATCCATTGATCATACTCTGCTTTAGAACAAGAAGCACGCTCTTGCTTTCTAGAGTCTCTAAGACAGCAGGAAATGTGATTTTGCTGACAACAAAAGAACGGTGTTTCCTACACATACGGACCATATCTAGTTCAACTCTGCTTCTGAAACTGATAAAAAGCACTGGTCCTCTAACATCCAATGCTTGTCTGTTAAGATGAGAAACGTGTGAGCTTTGTGTACGATGTAGTTCGTTTGAGCTGAAAAGTGACTGCCCTTACCTGAATCGATGTCTTGCTTGTAGGAAGACACAGAGCCTGGGATTTAACTCCATTTCTGAATGGAAACACACAGCATAGTTCTCATCCATGGATCACACTCTGCTTTAGAGCAAGAAGCATGCTCTTGCTTTCTAGTGTCTCTAAGACAGCAGGAAATCTGAGTGTGCTCAGAACAAAAGAACGGAGTTTCCTACACAAACGGACCATATGTAGTCCAACTCTTCTTCTGAAACTGATACAAAGCACTGGTCCTCTAACATCCAATGCTTGTCAGTTAAGATGGGAAACGTGTGAGCTTCATGAACGATGTAGTTCCTTTGAGCAGAAAAGTGACTGCCCTTACCTTAAACGAAGTCTTGCTGGTAGGAAAACATAGAGACTGGGATTTAACTCCATTTCTGAAGGGAAACACACAGCATTTTTCTCATCCATGGATCACACTCTGCTTTAGAGCGAGAAGCCCGCTCTTGCTTTTAGAGTCTCTAATATAGCAGGTAATCTGAGTGTGCCCAGAACAAAAGAACGGTGTTTCCTACACATACGGACCATATGTAGTCCAACTCTTCTTCTGAAACTGATACAATGCACTGGTCCTCTAACATCCAATGCTTGTCTGTTTAGATGAGAAACTTGTGAGCTTCGTGAACAATGCAGTTCGTTTGAGCTAAAAAGTGACAGCCCTTACCTGAAACGAAGTCTTGCTTGTGGGACGACACAGAGCCTGGGATTTAACTCCATTTCTGAAGGGAAACACACAGCATTTTTCTCATCCATGGATCACACTCTGCTTTAGAGTGAGAACCACGCTCTTGATTTTAGAGTCTCTAATATAGCAGGTAATATGAGTGTGCCCAGAACAAAAGAACGGTATTTCTTACACTTACAGACCATACGTAGTCCAAATCTGCTTCTGAAACTGATACAAACACTGACCCTCTAACATCCAATGCTTGTCAGTTAAGATGAGAAACGTGTAAGCTTCGTGAACGATGTAGTTCGTTTGAGCAGAAAAGTGACTGCCCTTACCTGAATCGAAGTCTTGTTTGTAGGAAGACTCAGAGCCTGGGATTTAACTCCATTTCTGAAGTGAAACACACAGCAGTGTAATCATCCATTGATCATACTCTGCTTTAGAACAGGAAGCACGCTCTTGCTTTCTAGAGTCTCTAAGACAGCAGGAAACGAGTGTGTGCTGAGAACAAAAGAACGGTGTTTCCTACACATACGGACCATATCTAGTTCAACTCTGCTTCTGAAACTGATACAAAGCACTTGTCCTCTAACATCCAATGCTTGTCTGTTAAGATGAGAAACGTGTGAGCTTCGTGAACGATGTAGTTCGTTTGAGCTGAAAAGTGACTGCCCTTACCTGAAACGAAGTCTTGCTTGTAGGAAGACACAGAGCCTGGGATTTAACTCCATTTCTGAAGGGAAACACACAGCATAGTTCTCATCCATGGATCACACTCTGCTTTAGAGCGAGAAGGACGCTCTTGCTTTCTGGAGTCTCTAACACAGCAGGAAACGTGAGTGTGCTGAGAACAAAAGAACGGTGTTTCCTACACGTACGGACAATATCTAGTCCAACTCTTCTTCTAAAACTGATACAAATCACTGGTCCTCTAACATCCAATGCCTGTCAGTTAAGATGGGAAATGTGTGAGCTTCATGAACGATGTAGTTCGTTTGAGCAGAAAAGTGACTGCCCTTACCTGAAACGAATTCTTGCTTGTAGGAAGACTCAGAGCCTGCGATTTAACTCCATTTCTGAAGTGAAACACACAGCAGTGTTCTCATCCATTGATCATACTCTGCTTTAGAACAAGAAGCACGCTCTTGCTTTCTAGAGTCTCTAAGACAGCAGGAAATGTGATTTTGCTGACAACAAAAGAACGGTGTTTCCTACACATACGGACCATATCTAGTTCAACTCTGCTTCTGAAACTGATACAAAGCACTGGTCCTCTAACATCCAATGCTTGTCTGTTAAGATGAGAAACGTGTGAGCTTTGTGTACGATGTAGTTCGTTTGAGCTGAAAAGTGACTGCCCTTACCTGAATCGATGTCTTGCTTGTAGGAAGACACAGAGCCTGGGATTTAACTCCATTTCTGAATGGAAACACACAGCATAGTTCTCATCCATGGATCACACTCTGCTTTAGAGAAAGAAGCATGCTCTTGCTTTCTAGTGTCTCTAAGACAGCAGGAAATCTGAGTGTGCTCAGAACAAAAGAACGGAGTTTCCTACACAAACGGACCATATGTAGTCCAACTCTTCTTCTGAAACTGATACAAAGCACTGGTCCTCTAACATCCAATGCTTGTCCGTTAAGATGGGAAACGTGTGAGCTTCATGAACGATGTAGTTCGTTTGAGCAGAAAAGTGACTGCCCTTACCTTAAACGAAGTCTTGCTTGTAGGAAAACATAGAGCCTGGGATTTAACTCCATTTCTGAAGGGAAACACACAGCATTTTTCTCATCCATGGATCACACTCTGCTTTAGAGCGAGAAGCCCGCTCTTGCTTTTAGAGTCTCTAATATAGCAGGTAATCTGAGTGTGCCCAGAACAAATGAACGGTGTTTCCTACACATACGGACCATATCTAGTTCAACTCTGCTTCTGAAACTGATACAATGCAGTGGTCCTCTAACATCCAATGCTTGTCTGTTTAGATGAGAAACTTGTGGGCTTCGTGAACAATGCAGTTCGTTTGAGCTGAAAAGTGACTGCCCTTACCTGAAACGAAGTCTTGCTTGTGGGACGACACAGAACCTGGGATTTAACTCCATTTCTGAAGGGAAACACACAGCATAGTTCTCATCCATGGATCACACTCTGCTTTAGAGCAAGAAGCATGCTCTTGCTTTCTAGATTCTCTAATAGAGCAAGAAATCTGAGTGTGCTCAGAACAAAAGAACGGAGTTTCTTACACATACGGACCATATGTAGTCCAACTCTTCTTCTGAAACTGATACAAAGCGCTGGTCCTCTAACATCCAATGCTTGTCAGTTAAGATGGGAAACGTGTGAGCTTAATGACGATGTAGTTCGTTTGAGCAGAAAAGTGACTGCCCTTACCTTAAGCGAAGTCTGGCTTGTAGGAAGACTCAGAGCCTGGGATTTAACTCCATTTCTGAAGTGAAACACACAGCAGTGTTCTCATCCATTGTTCACACTCTGCTTTAGAACAAGAAGCACTCTCTTGCTTTCTAAAGTCTCTAAGACAGCAGGAAACGTGAGTGTGCGGAGAACAAAAGAACGGTGTTTCCTACACATACGGACCATATCTAGTCCAACTCTCCTTCCTAAACTGATACAAAGCACTGGTCCTCTAACATCCAATGCTTGTCTGTTAAGAAGAGAAATGTGTGAGCTCAGTGAACGATGTAGTTAGTTTGACCTGAAAAGTGACTGCCGTTATCTGAAACGAAGTCTTGCTTGTAGGAAGACACAGAGATTGAGTTTTAACTCCATTTATGAAGGGAAACACAAAGCATAGTTGTCATCCATGGATCACACTCTGCTTTAGAGCGAGAAGCATGCTCTTGCTTTCTGGAGTCTCTAACACAGCAGGAAACGTGAGTGTGCTGAAAACAAAAGAACGGTGTTTCCTACACATACAGACCATATCTAGTCCAACTCTTCTTCTGAAACTGATACAAATCACTGGTCCTCTAAAATCCAATGCTTGTCAGTTAAGATGGGAGACGTGTGAATTCATGAACGATGTAGTTCGTTTGAGCAGAAAAGTGACTGCCCTTACCTTAAACGAAGTCTTGCTTGTAGGAAGACTCAGAGCCTGGGATTTAACTCCATTTCTGAAGTGAAACACACAGCATTTTTCTAATCCATTGATCATACTCTGCTTTAGAACAAGAAGCACGTTCTTGCTTTCTAGAGTCTCTAAGACAGCAGGAAACGTGATTTTGCTGAGAACAAAAGAACGGTGTTTCCTACACATACGGACCATATCTAGTTCAACTCTGCTTCTGAAACTGATACAATGCACTGGTCCTCTAACATCCAATGCTTGTCTGTTTAGATGAGAAACTTGTGAGCTTCGTGAACAATGCAGTTCGTTTGAGCTAAAAAGTGACTGCCCTTACCTGAAACGAAGTCTTGCTTGTGGGACGACACAGAGCCTGGGATTTAACTCCATTTCTGAAGGGAAACACACAGCATTTTTCTCATCCATGGATCACACTCTGCTTTAGAGTGAGAACCACGCTCTTGATTTTAGAGTCTCTAATATAGCAGGTAATCTGAGTGTGCCCAGAACAAAAGAACGGTATTTCTTACACTTACAGACCATACGTAGTCCAAATCTGCTTCTGAAACTGATACAAAGCACTGACCCTCTAACATCCAATGCTTGTCAGTTAAGATGAGAAACGTGTAAGCTTCGTGAACGATGTAGTTCGTTTGAGCAGAAAATTGACTGCCCTTACCTGAATCGAAGTCTTGTTTGTAGGAAGACTCAGAGCCTGGGATTTAACTCCATTTCTGAAGTGAAACACACAGCAGTGTAATCATCCATTGATCATACTCTGCTTTAGAACAGGAAGCACGCTCTTGCTTTCTAGAGTCTCTAAGACAGCAGGAAACGAGTGTGTGCTGAGAACAAAAGAACGGTGTTTCCTACACGTACAGACCATATCTAGTCCAACTCTTCTTCTAAAACTGATACAAATCACTGGTCCTCTAACATCCAATGCCTGTCAGTTAAGATGGGAAATGTGTGAGCTTCATGAACGATGTAGTTCGTTTGAGCAGAAAAGTGACTGCCCTTACCTGAAACGAATTCTTGCTTGTAGGAAGACTCAGAGCCTGCGATTTAACTCCATTTCTGTAGTGAAACACACAGCAGTGTTCTCATCCATTGATCATACTCTGCTTTAGAACAAGAAGCACGCTCTTGCTTTCTAGAGTCTCTAAGACAGCAGGAAATGTGATTTTGCTGACAACAAAAGAACGGTGTTTCCTACACATACGGACCATATCTAGTTCAACTCTGCTTCTGAAACTGATACAAAGCACTGGTCCTCTAACATCCAATGCTTGTCTGTTAAGATGAGAAACGTGTGAGCTTTGTGTACGATGTAGTTCGTTTGAGCTGAAAAGTGACTGCCCTTACCTGAATCGATGTCTTGCTTGTAGGAAGACACAGAGCCTGGGATTTAACTCCATTTCTGAATGGAAACACACAGCATAGTTCTCATCCATGGATCACACTCTGCTTTAGAGAAAGAAGCATGCTCTTGCTTTCTAGTGTCTCTAAGACAGCAGGAAATCTGAGTGTGCTCAGAACAAAAGAACGGAGTTTCCTACACAAACGGACCATATGTAGTCCAACTCTTCTTCTGAAACTGATACAAAGCACTGGTCCTCTAACATCCAATGCTTGTCAGTTAAGATGGGAAACGTGTGAGCTTCATGAACGATGTAGTTCGTTTGAGCAGAAAAGTGACTGCCCTTACCTTAAACGAAGTCTTCCTTGTAGGAAAACATAGAGCCTGGGATTTAACTCCATTTCTGAAGGGAAACACACAGCATTTTTCTCATCCATGGATCACACTCTGCTTTAGAGCGAGAAGCTCGCTCTTGCTTTTAGAGTCTCTAATATAGCAGGTAATCTGAGTGTGCCCAGAACAAATGAACGGTGTTTCCTACACATACGGACCATATAAGTTCAACTCTGCTTCTGAAACTGATACAATGCAGTGGTCCTCTAACATCCAATGCTTGTCTGTTTAGATGAGAAACTTGTGAGCTTCGTGAACGATGCAGTTCGTTTGAGCTGAAAAGTGACTGCCCTTACCTGAAACGAAGTCTTGCTTGTGGGACGACACAGAACCTGGGATTTAACTCCATTTCTGAAGGGAAACACACAGCATAGTTCTCATCCATGGATCACACTCTGCTTTAGAGCAAGAAGCATGCTCTTGCTTTCTAGATTCTCTAATAGAGCAAGAAATCTAAGTGTGCTCAGAACAAAAGAACGGAGTTTCCTACACATACGGACCATATGTAGTCCAACTCTTCTTCTGAAACTGATACAAAGCACTGGTCCTCTAACATCCAATGCTTGTCAGTTAAGATGGGAAACGTGTGAGCTTAATGACGATGTAGTTCGTTTGAGCAGAAAAGTGACTGCCCTTACCTTAAACGAAGTCTGGCTTGTAGGAAGACTCAGAGCCTGGGATTTAACTCCATTTCTGAAGTGAAACACACAGCAGGGTTCTCATCCATTGTTCACACTCTGCTTTAGAACAAGAAGCACTCTCTTGCTTTCTAAAGTCTCTAAGACAGCAGGAAACGTGAGTGTGCGGAGAACAAAAGAACGGTGTTTCCTACACATACGGACCATATCTAGTCCAACTCTCCTTCCTAAACTGCTACAAAGCACTGGTCCTCTAACATCCAATGCTTGTCTGTTAAGAAGAGAAATGTGTGAGCACAGTGAACGATGTAGTTAGTTTGACCTGAAAAGTGACTGCCGTTATCTGAAACGAAGTCTTGCTTGTAGGAAGACACAGAGATTGAGTTTTAACTCCATTTATGAAGGGAAACACAAAGCATAGTTGTCATCCATGGATCACACTCTGCTTTAGAGCGAGAAGCATGCTCTTGCTTTCTGGAGTCTCTAACACAGCAGGAAACGTGAGTGTGCTGAAAACAAAAGAACGGTGTTTCCTACACATACAGACCATATCTAGTCCAACTCTTCTTCTGAAACTGATACAAATCACTGGTCCTCTAAAATCCAATGCTTGTCAGTTAAGATGGGAGACGTGTGAATTCATGAACGATGTAGTTCGTTTGAGCAGAAAAGTGACTGCCCTTACCTTAAACGAAGTCTTGCTTGTAGGAAGACTCAGAGCCTGGAATTTAACTCCATTTCTGAAGTGAAACACACAGCATTTTTCTCATCCATTGATCATACTCTGCTTTAGAACAAGAAGCACGTTCTTGCTTTCTAGAGTCTCTAAGACAGCAGGAAACGAGATTTTGCTGAGAACAAAAGAACGGTGTTTCCTACACATACGGACCATATCTAATCCAAATCTGCTTCTGAAACTGATACAAAGCACTGGTCCTCTAACATCCTATGCTTGTCAGTTAAGATGAGAAACGTGTGAGCTTTGTGAATGATGTAGTTCTTTTGAACTGAAAAGTGTCTGCCCTTACCTGAAACGAAGTCTTGTTTGTAGTAAGACACAGAGCCTGGGATTTAACTCCATTTCTGAAAGGAAACACACAGCATTTTTCTCATCCATGGATCACACTCTGCTTTAGAGCGAGAAGCCTGCTCTTGCTTTTAGAGTCTCTAATATAGCAGGTAATCTGAGTGTGCCCAGAACAAAAGAACGGTGTTTCCTACACATACGGACCATATCTAGTTCAACTCTGCTTCTGAAACTAATACAATGCACTGGTCCTCTAACATCCAATGCTTGTCTGTTTAGATGAGAAACTTGTGAGCTTCGTGAACGATGCAGTTCGTTTGAGCTGAAAAGTGACTGCCCTTACCTGAAACGAAGTCTTGCTTGTGGGACGACACAGAGCCTGGGATTTAAATCCATTTCTGAAGGGAAACAAACAGCATTTTTCTCATCCATGGATCACACTCTGCTTTAGAGTGAGAAGCACGCTCTTGATTTTAGAGTCTCTAATATAGCAGGTAATCTGAGTGTGCCCAGAACAAAAGAACGTTATTTCTTACACTTACAGACCATACGTAGTCCAAATCTGCTTCTGAAACTGATACAAAGCACTGACCCTCTAACATCCAATGCTTGTCAGTTAAGATGAGAAACGTGTGAGCTTCATGAACGATGTAGTTCGTTTGAGCAGAAAAGTGACTGCCCTTACCTGAATCGAAGTCTTGTTTGTAGGAAGACTCAGAGCCTGGGATTTAACTCCATTTCTGAAGTGAAACACACAGCAGTGTAATCATCCATTGATCATACTCTGCTTTAGAACAGGAAGCACGCTCTTGCTTTTTAGAGTCTCTAAGACAGCAGGAAACTAGTGTGTGCTGAGAACAAAAGAACGGTGTTTCCTACACATACGGACCATATCTAGTTCAACTCTGCTTCTGAAACTGATACAAAGCACTGGTCCTCTAACATCCAATGCTTGTCTGTTAAGATGAGAAACGTGTGAGCTTCGTGAACGATGTAGTTTGTTTGAGCTGAAAAGTGACTGCCCTTACCTGAAACGAAGTCTTGCTTGTAGGAAGACACAGAGCCTGGGATTTAACTCCATTTCTGAAGGGAAACACACAGCATACTTCTCATCCATGGATCACACTCTGCTTTAGAGCTAGAAGGACGCTCTTGCTTTCTGGAGTCTCTAACACAGCAGGAAACGAGTGTGTGCTGAGAACAAAAGAACGGTGTTTCCTACACATACGGACCATATCTAGTTCAACTCTGCTTCTGAAACTGATACAAAGCACTGGTCCTCTAACATCCAATGCTTGTCTGTTAAGATGAGAAACGTGTGCGCTTTGTGTACGATGTAGTTCGTTTGAGCTGAAAAGTGACTGCCCTTACCTGAATCGATGTCTTGCTTGTAGGAAGACACAGAGCCTGGGATTTAACTCCATTTCTGAATGGAAACACACAGCATAGTTCTCATCCATGGATCACACTCTGCTTTAGAGCAAGAAGCATGCTCTTGCTTTCTAGTGTCTCTAAGACAGCAGGAAATCTGAGTGTGCTCAGAACAAAAGAACGGAGTTTCCTACACAAACGGACCATATGTAGTCCAACACTTCTTCTGAAACTGATACAAAGCACTGGTCCTCTAACATCCAATGCTTGTCAGTTAAGATGGGAAACGTGTGAGCTTCATGAACGATGTAGTTCGTTTGAGCAGAAAAGTGACTGCCCTTACCTTAAACGAAGTCTTGCTTGTAGGAAGACATAGAGCCTGGGATTTAACTCCATTTCTGAAGGGAAACACACAGCATTTTTCTCATCCATGGATCACACTCTGCTTTAGAGCGAGAAGCACGCTCTTGCTTTTAGAGTCTCTAATATAGCAGGTAATCTGAGTGTGCCCAGAACAAAAGAACGGTGTTTCTTACACTTACAGACCATATGTAGTCCAAATCTGCTTCTGAAAGTGATACAAAGCACTGACCCTCTAACATCCAATGCTTGTCAGTTAAGATGAGAAACGTGTGAGCTTCGTGAACGATGTAGTTCGTTTGAGCAGAAAAGTGACTGCCCTTACCTGAATCGAAGTCTTGTTTGTAGGAAGACTCAGAGCCTGGGATTTAACTCCTTTTCTGAAGTGAAACACACAGCAGTGTTCTCATCCATTGATCACACTCTGCTTTAGAACAAGAAGCACTCTCTTGCTTTCTAAAGTCTCTAAGACAGCAGGAAACGTGAGTGTGCGGAGAACAAAAGAACGGTGTTTCCTACACATACGGACCATATCTAGTCCAACTCTCCTTCCTAAACTGATACAAAGCACTGTTCCTCTAACATCCAATGCTTGTCTGTTAAGAAGAGAAATGTGTGAGCTCAGTGAACGATGTAGTTAGTTTGACCTGAAAAGTGACTGCCGTTATCTGAAACGAAGTCTTGCTTGTAGGAAGACACAGAGATTGAGTTTTAACTCCATTTATGAAGGGAAACACAAAGCATAGTTGTCATCCTTGGATCACACTCTGCTTTAGAGCGAGAAGCATGCTCTTGCTTTCTGGAGTCTCTAACACAGCAGGAAACGTGAGTGTGCTGAGAAAAAAAGAACGGTGTTTCCTACACATACAGACCATATCTAGTCCAACTCTTCTTCTGAAACTGATACAAATCACTGGTCCTCTAACATCCAATGCTTGTCAGTTAAGATGGGAGACGTGTGAATTCATGAATGATGTAGTTCGTTTGAGCAGAAAAGTGACTGCCCTTACCTTAAACGAAGTCTTGCTTGTAGGAAGACTCAGAGCCTGGGATTTAACTCCATTTCTGAAGTGAAACACACAGCATTTTTCTCATCCATTGATCATACTCTGCTTTAGAACAAGAAGCACGTTCTTGCTTTCTAGAGTCTCTAAGACAGCAGGAAACGTGATTTTGCTGAGAACAAAAGAACGGTGTTTCTTACACATACGGACCATATCTAGTCCAAATCTGCTTCTGAAACTGATACAAAGCACTGGTCCTCTAACATCCTATGCTTGTCAGTTAAGATGAGAAACGTGTGAGCTTTGAGAATGATGTAGTTCTTTTGAACTGAAAAGTGTCTGCCCTTACCTGAAACGAAGTCTTGCTTGTAGTAAGACACAGAGCCTGGGATTTAACTCCATTTCTGAAAGGAAACACACAGCATTTTTCTCATCCATGGATCACACTCTGCTTTAGAGCGAGAAGCCCGCTCTTGCTTTTAGAGTCTCTAATATAGCAGGTAATCTGAGTGTGCCCAGAACAAAAGAACGGTATTTCTTACACTTACAGACCATACGTAGTCCAAATCTGCTTCTGAAACTGATACAAAGCACTGACCCTCTAACATCCAATGCTTGTCAGTTAAGATGAGAAACGTGTGTGCTTCGTGAACGATGTAGTTCGTTTGAGCAGAAAAGTGACTGCCCTTACCTGAATCGAAGTCTTGTTTGTAGGAAGACTCAGAGCCTGGGATTTAACTCCATTTCTGAAGTGAAACACACAGCAGTGTAATCATCCATTGTTCATACTCTGCTTTAGAACAGGAAGCACGCTCTTGCTTTCTAGAGTCTCTAAGACAGCAGGAAACGAGTGTGTGCTGAGAACAAAAGAACGGTGTTTCCTACACATACGGACCATATCTAGTTCAACTCTGCTCTGAAACTGATACAAAGCACTGGTCCTCTAACATCCAATGCTTGTCTGTTAAGATGAGAAACGTGTGAGCTTCGTGAACGATGTAGTTCGTTTGAGCTGAAAAGTGACTGCCCTTACCTGAAACGAAGTCTTGCTTGTAGGAAGACACAGAGCCTGGGATTTAACTCCATTTCTGAAGGGAAACACACAGCATAGTTCTCATCCATGGATCACACTCTGCTTTAGAGCAAGAAGCATGCTCTTGCTTTCTAGATTCTCTAATAGAGCAGGAAATCTGAGTGTGCTCAGAACAAAAGAATGGAGTTTCCTACACATACGGACCATATGTAGTCCAACTCTTCTTCTAAAACTGATACAAATCACTGGTCCTCTAACATCCAATGCCTGTCAGTTAAGATGGGAAATGTGTGAGCTTCATGAACGATGTAGTTCGTTTGAGCAGAAAAGTGACTGCCCTTACCTGAAACGAATTCTTGCTTGTAGGAAGACTCAGAGCCTGCGATTTAACTCCATTTCTGAAGTGAAACACACAGCAGTGTTCTCATCCATTGATCATACTCTGCTTTAGAACAAGAAGCACGCTCTTGCTTTCTAGAGTCTCTAAGACAGCAGGAAATGTGATTTTGCTGACAACAAAAGAACGGTGTTTCCTACACATACGGACCATATCTAGTTCAACTCTGCTTCTGAAACTGATACAAAGCACTGGTCCTCTAACATCCAATGCTTGTCTGTTAAGATGAGAAACGTGTGAGCTTTGTGTACGATGTAGTTCGTTTGAGCTGAAAAGTGACTGCCCTTACCTGAATCGATGTCTTGCTTATAGGAAGACACAGAGCCTGGGATTTAACTCCATTTCTGAATGGAAACACACAGCATAGTTCTCATCCATGGATCACACTCTGCTTTAGAGAAAGAAGCATGCTCTTGCTTTCTAGTGTCTCTAAGACAGCAGGAAATCTGAGTGTGCTCAGAACAAAAGAACGGAGTTTCCTACACAAACGGACCATATGTAGTCCAACTCTTCTTCTGAAACTGATACAAAGCACTGGTCCTCTAACATCCAATGCTTGTCAGTTAAGATGGGAAACGTGTGAGCTTCATGAACGATGTAGTTCGTTTGAGCAGAAAAGTGACTGCCCTTACCTTAAACGAAGTCTTCCTTGTAGGAAAACATAGAGCCTGGGATTTAACTCCATTTCTGAAGGGAAACACACAGCATTTTTCTCATCCATGGATCACACTCTGCTTTAGAGCGAGAAGCCCGCTCTTGCTTTTAGAGTCTCTAATATAGCAGGTAATCTGAGTGTGCCCAGAACAAATGAACGGTGTTTCCTACACATACGGACCATATCTAGTTCAACTCTGCTTCTGAAACTGATACAATGCAGTGGTCCTCTAACATCCAATGCTTGTCTGTTTAGATGAGAAACTTGTGAGCTTCGTGAACGATGCAGTTCGTTTGAGCTGAAAAGTGACTGCCCTTACCTGAAACGAAGTCTTGCTTGTGGGACGACACAGAACCTGGGATTTAACTCCATTTCTGAAGGGAAACACACAGCATAGTTCTCATCCATGGATCACACTCTGCTTTAGAGCAAGAAGCATGCTCTTGCTTTGTAGATTCTCTAATAGAGCAAGAAATCTAAGTGTGCTCAGAACAAAAGAACGGAGTTTCCTACACATACGGACCATATGTAGTCCAACTCTTCTTCTGAAACTGATACAAAGCACTGGTCCTCTAACATCCAATGCTTGTCAGTTAAGATGGGAAACGTGTGAGCTTAATGACGATGTAGTTCGTTTGAGCAGAAAAGTGACTGCCCTTACCTTAAACGAAGTCTGGCTTGTAGGAAGACTCAGAGCCTAGGATT